>SNQJ01S0026214.1:109356-147047 GCA_010110895.2 Picea sitchensis | reverse complement strand
CTTTCATACTTTTCCTTCACTGATATGTTGTTGTCTGACCTTCAATAGCTGTCATCCTATTGTTTGGTTCATAGCTTTATTATCAGTCTCTTTAATTGTTTATTGAGCCCTGCTTTGCACTGGTTCGTAAGCAATCATTTCTCCACCCACTTAAAGCTACCTTACTGTTAAACCAATCTCGGAGAGCACTGTTTATTTGTTTATCACTTTGATGTCTGAATGCTATAAGTTGAATTGAGTTATCCCATTGACCCATCTCTGAAAAATACAAAAAACATTTATTTCTTAAGTTACCAAGCACCTCTGGTCTGCAACCACGGAGGGTTTCTTGGAGTGATAACACATTCAAGAAGAAGTTGCATAAATTTCTACTGGTATTTTTTTATGACATCCTGGTCTACAATAAGACCTAGGAATAACATCTACAACACTTGGATGAGGTATTGGGAATTTTGGGTGAGCATTCATTATGAAAAAAAATGTTCAAGTGTGAATTTGGGATGTAAGAAATGTTATATCTGGGGCATGTGATAGGAGAAAATGGAGTGCAGGTTTATTTGGACAAAATCAGAGCTATCATGGAGTTGCCCACACCTAGGAATTTGACAGATTTGAAAGGTTTCTTATGCCTCTGCACTTACTACAGGCAGTATGTTAAAGGATTTTCACAGTTAACAACACCCCTCACGTACATCATGAAGAAGGGTGAGTTCAGTTGGTCGGGGGAAGCACAAGAGATATTTGAGAGACTTAAAGAAGTGATGAGTTCATTCCCAGTTATAGCACTGCCAAACTTCACTCAACCGTTTGTACTAGAGTGGATGCATCCGGGTAAGGAATAGGGGCTATTAATGAAGAATCATCACCCTATAGCCTTTGAGAGAAGGAAGCTCAAGGAGTATGAGCGTCATTATTCTATATGTGATAAGAAGATTTTGGCAATCATGCATGCCTTGGCCAAATTCAAGCAATACCTAGTGGGTGGAAAATTTAAAGTTAAAACATATCATAACAGCCTGAGGTACTTTTTAGAGAAAAAGGATTTAAATGAGAGGAAACAAAAGTGGGTCGGTAAAATCCAAGCATATGATTTTGAGATAGAGTATGTGAAGGGTAAAAACAATGTTGTAGCGGATGCCCTCTCAAGGAAGCCAACTACTCTATCTCTTCTGGATATTTCTGCAGATTGAAAGCCCCGCATTTTGGTGGAGTACTCAAAAAAAAAAATTTCTTGTGAACTTCTGGATGGACAAGTACAGGGAAGTAGATGATATCATCTACTACAAGGGAAGGATATATATGGTACAAGAATATGGGCTTTAGAAGAATATCATGCAATCATCACATGATTCACATTTGGCAGGCCATCAAGGGGTTTTAAATACTTACAAGCAGATTTGAGAGAGGTTCTCGTGGAAGGGCCTCAAGGATGACGTATTGAATCATGTGAAGGAGTGCACCACTTTTCAACAAAAAAAATAAGAACACACCCATATGGTCAGATTACTTCATTCATTACCAATTTTGGAGAAGAAATGGGAGAGTATTTCCATGGATTTTATTACAGGGTTGTTGAAGGTGCAGGGTAGAGATTGAATATATGTGGTGGTGGACAAGTTAACCAAATTTTCTCATTTCTTTGTTATTCCCTCAGATTATACAACAACACAGGCAGCGTAATTATTCTTTTGGGAGGTATTTAGACTGCATGGGTTACCTAAGACCATCGTTAGCGACAGGGACAACAGATTCATTAGTGCCTTTTGGCAAGAGCTCTTTAGGATGGTTGGAAATGAGTTGACCCCTAGCACTAGTTACCACCCTCAAATTGATGGGAAAACATAAATAGTAAACAAATGGCTTGAGGGATCTTTGAGGAATTATGTAGCATGACAACAGAGGAATTGGATCAAATGGCTACATATAGCAGATTTTTGTTACAATACTACCTTCCACATGTCCATTGGTATGACCCCTTTCAGAGCACCATATAGATATGATGCTCCACCATTTGTTGATTTGGTATTTGGAGACAACAGAGCGCCCAGGGACAAGCATTGGATTCAAGAAAGCTAGAAGTATATGCAGATATGCGCAGAGTTGAATGCAGTTTTGAATTGGATGACTTGGTGTATTTGAGGTTACAACCTTACATGAAATATTCCCTTAAGAATAAAGGAATAGAGAAACTAAAGCCCCACTTCTATGGACCTTACAGGATTACCAGAATATTAGGAGAAGTGGCCTATGAGCTCGATCTAACCGAGGCGAGTAAAATTCAGAATGTATTCCATGATTATTTCCTTAAAAAGGTTGTGGGTCAATAGGTTATAGAATCATTTGAGTTACCCCCACTCGATGAGGGGGGAAAGTTGGTCTTGATTCCAGAAGAGATCTTATAGGTTCGGGAAAGGAAGTTGAGAAATAGATTCATTCGGGAGTACCTTGTCAGGTGGAAGGAACTACCAGTTGAGGATGCCACATGGGAAGGGGAACATGTACTTCAACATCCATGCTTATGATTGCTTGAGGACAAGAAATTTTAAGCAGGGAGGACTCTAATTTCCATTTTTGCTTAAGCACCAAGGTCCAACCCACTAGCCTATTTGATTCACGTGGGTTAGGCCGGGCATTTAAAAAAAGGGGGAATTAATTAATGACTTATGACACTTGGGAAAAAATCACATTAAATAGGTGATGTTAAGTTATTTTTGTGAAAAGGGAAATAACGGGAAGTCACTTAAAATAATAATGTCAAATATTTATTAAAATGACTTTATTAATAAAAGAATGGAAATTAATAAAAGAGCTTGACGAGGAAATATGAAAGGAGAAAAAGAGGAATTCTCCTCATTCATTATTATTATTATCTCTTGAAAATGGAATTGAGAATTCTCATAGTTTTTTTGGCATTGAAGATGGAGACCCTCGGCAAACATTGGATTCAATGGTAAAACTTATCCATCCTAGCCAATTTAGGGAGTAGATCATCCAAATCTACTATTTGTGCTTCATTTGCAAGATCAATTTTAGTTTTCAAAGGTCGAATATAACTTGGGGTTGCATTTTGGTGATTGTGGACAACATTTCCTTGAGGATGGGGTTGAGTTCACCTCTCTAGAGTTGAGTTGCTAAAGTAAGGGTTGTATCCTTGCACCAACAACATATATTTCCTTGGTTGGGTCACTCCATTTCATTTGGGGAGAGTTTACTTGTTTAGAAGGCGATTTACACCATTGGAGGGTGAGTTCTCCATGTTTGTCAAAGTGTAGTTGTTGTGGATACACTTTGACCCACATGGAGAAATCGCCCTCCAATGGTGAGGGTGAAAATATCATCACAAAACTTATCGCATATTTGATCACAAAGATGATTTGGGTGCAAACTTGGTGAAGGTTTGGTAAGGTGGAATGAACTTTAGCAGAGATAGTCTAGGCACACACTTGGTGCCAAACCTGGGTGCACGCCTCAAGAATACTAGACGTAGATTTCATAGGGTGAATTGAGCACTCGGGCAAGGTGGATAAATGTGAGACTTGTGCATATCTAACCATACCAGTGATCGCATAAGTGATTGCAGAGGGATATCAAAAAAGTGATCGTGAAGGGGAGAAATTTGGGGTCGTGACGAGTTGAAGCGCTCAGGTGAGTTGGATGACTTGATGTGACCTAGAGCAGCTTCACAACAAGGAAGTTGGTTGGGAACATTTTTTTCATGAAATATTTGTGTTGTGCATCGTCGAGAACAATAGCTGAGTGGAACTAGTTTGTTGGACAAGAGGGTCAATCACATACTTTGGATGAGGTGACTCTTCATAGAGTTATGCAAGTTAGTTAACAATAGTATGAATTAGCTTCCAGGAGGTATGTGCATGGTTCCTAGAAGTGGAGGCAGTCAAGGTGTAGAGATGGAAGGACATTGGAGACGAGTTTAGTTGGTTGCATGGGAAGTTTGCGACTTAGATGTATTTATGAAGTGGATAGATGGAATCAACCTTGTATTGCAATGAAGGTGTTATGCACGTTTGTGGAGTTGCTTATGGTGATTGAGGGGATTTCATGCAGAGAGTCAATTTCTTGGGCAAGTGAAGGTCCAAGACAATAGACTTAAGCCACATGTGCAGCAAAGGATGTCATTGGGAAAGTTATTGTTGGTTTTGAGTTCTTACATTTCCTAAGTGTTGCAGTGATTTATTTGAAAGGAAGTTAGATGACTTGATGGTTCAAGTGTAATCCATTTCCACGTTGAAAACTGACAGACTTGAGGGTGACTCAAGTGGTGCATATTTGAAGAAGTCATGTAGCAATTTGAGACACCTTGATTGGGTGTATGTGTAGAGATATTGGGGAGACCTACCTATGGTGGACTTAGGTAGATTTGGATGCAACCGTGGAGGTGACTTTAGGAGTTTCCTAACTCTTGGGTGAGGTACCTTGGTGCATTGGTTCCTTAACCATATTTTTTGGACCATGTGATGACTTGATAGTCACAATGACAGTGCCAAAGTTTGAACTCTTGCAGGAGGTGCAAGCCAATTCCATTCTAGGAGATGGATGGAGCCAATAAATAAGTTGACCAAGAATTGTTGGCAGTCAACCTGAATGGTCAAAATGCAGACCAAGTGACTTGGGTGGTGTTTTCTTACCTTTGGTATGAGACAATGGATGAGGTAGAGAATACCTTGGTGTAATGAAAATGATCGTGTGATGACTAAGTGATCTAGGAGGGTCGTTCATTGAGGTTTTCATAAGTATTGGTTCAAACAGGCTAAGGCATGGAAGTTATTTGTGGGTGACTCATTCTACTTGGAGAACTTTGGAAAGTTCGTTCGGACATTTGAGGAGAGTGGGTGCATTTTCCACACTTATTGCAAATGTTGAGTTGCAGAGAGGTGACTCGATGAAAGAAGGTGAGTAGAGGACGTTCCTTAGTTTTGAGGATTGTGCGTACAAGAGGATTGCAACATGAGGAAATTTCTTGGGTATGTGTGTTCCCATGCATTGGGAAACATGGTTGAGGGTGAATCCTGACCATTTCAAGCCATAAAGAGGTAGACGCAACAACATGGTCAAGTGATGAAGTAATGGGACAAAGGAAGTCTGGAAATGTAGTTCTTGGTGCTTATGGGACGTTTCATATTTGAAGATGGAGATGAAGATGGGGAGAATTCGACCAAGGAAGCCAGACTTGTGGACTTGATAATAGTTTGAGTCACAAGGGAAAATTTGGTTGGATGTGCAGATGCACAATGATTTTCCTTGACTCTTTATAGACTTGGATGTGATGTGAACCATGTGTATAAGAATGTATAACTATGCCATGAGGTGAGAAGTGGGGTCAAGTTTTCACGTATGACTTTGTTTTGAGGTGACTTCACAATGAAACAAGGTGAGGGGAAACCTTGCCTTGATTTGAGGTTATTGTGCAGATGGATGGAATTGTGAAAGGAAGTGACCAAGCTTTGGGCATGTTGTGCATCCTCAACGGATGAACATGATAGTTCAACACTTGGATAGTTAGTGCACGGGAGCATGACTAAGAGGTCGAAGTATAGACATGCCAATAGGTTCAAAGTGTAGCACTTAGACATTGTGGAGGACCTCATTGATGAATATTGGATGATGATAGTAGTAGTAAGGCGAAGGTGGAAACTTTTCTTAGTCTTTGGATTTGGATGTAGTGACAAAGAT
The DNA here is from genome assembly GCA_010110895.2 of Picea sitchensis. Lineage (NCBI taxonomy): Eukaryota > Viridiplantae > Streptophyta > Pinopsida > Pinales > Pinaceae > Picea > Picea sitchensis. The sequence goes on along the minus strand of SNQJ01S0026214.1, from coordinate 141,356 downwards.
GCAAACATAAAAGAACAAGTTTGGGCACAAAGATGCATATTTCAAGAACTAAACGTGACGGTTGGATTGATCACCCAACCAGTATAGTACTTGAGGCTAGCATTGTGTAGAGACATGACAAAGTTGGTTGAAGCAACAATAAGTTCATATAATTTCAACACTTAGAAATTTTCATGTTTTGATTGAGGTTGCAATAGTAGAGGCAGGAGAAATAGCAGAACAAAGTGTGATTTCCACAGTGGGACAGTGGCAGCTTGGGGATTGCAGAAAGAGTTGGGGAAGAGACCTATTTCCAATGTAACAGATAGATTGGTCACACACAAATTTGGTTAGAGGGCAGTGTGGATGGTTTCATAGGTTGCATATGATCGCAATACGAGTTGGAAACTTGGGTTTTCCACTTCGCAAAGAAACTTGAGGTTTCCACTTTGGAAGAATTTTGGGTTTCTAGTTGGCACGAAACTTAGGGTTTCCAGCAAACTTAGTTGTGATGGGGGCACACATTCGGGTGGAGACTTGGAGATCACAGGTTTTGTAGATGTTCCCAAGGAAGAAAATGACTTGAGGTGGGGGAGGATGTAAGGCCTTCGGCTAGAAGGGTGTGTACACCCTTTCCCAAGTCCTCAAGGAGATGGAATGTTCCATTGTTATAGAACCCAAGAGTTGCACTAGTTGGGAAAGTAGGTTCCTTGGGTGAAAGAACACACCAAGGGGATTTAACAAGCATGAGATGAAGCATGAGGTGAACCAAAGAGGTTGGGGTGTAGCAGCATGAGGAGATCAACAAGTTTGGGGCGCTCTAGTACAAAGATATGCAAAGGTTGAGGAGCACAGAGGTTCGTTTGGGTGCATCAGTTCCTTGAAGGGGTGTGTTGGTTTGTTTGGGTGTGATGGTTTGTGAAGGGGTGTGTTGGTTCGTTTGGATGAGAAGGTTTTTGAAAGGGTGTGATGGTTCATTTGGGTGTGATGGTTTGTGAAGGGCGTGACACACCCAAAGGACGCGACAATTCACAGAGGTGACATTTGGAGTCCATATAATAGCACAAGGTGCACAACCAAGAAGGCATAAAGAAAGTGAGGAGGAAAAGATAAACTCTGAGGTTTCATGGAATATTTGGACAAGGAGGGGTGAGCTCCCTTAAGGAGCCAAGTCCCTCCACATGGGAGGACCTGTGTTGCCTTGAGGTGATTATGTGGACAGAGTTGGAGTAACCTTCTTTAGGCTAAGTTTGGGAGAAGTCTTGTCGCGATTCTAGGTGAGGAATACTATGAGACAAACTACAAGTCTGTGTGAAGTTTTGCGACAAATAAGAGATGGTGAGTCTGTGGTGGAAACACGTCTAGGGAGAACAACAATAGTTGTGAAAGTTTTTACGATGGACAAGTCTCGGTGTGATGAATATGTGTATGAGTGTATTGGTGAGGTGAGTCGAGTCCTGCGACTCTGCCAAGTTGTAAATCAAGATGGTAGTGCTCATATTGTAACCATTTTACAATAATAAGACATAGCCAGGTGTTAGGCACATTTTGAGTCGACCACACTATATCTACACATCTCTTGTTTTTTCACTAATGTTCTCTTCGTTACATAGATGTATGCTTAAATGACTAAGTGTTAAGTTGTTAACAAATTGTCTAAGTATACAAGTGAGTTGCACTAGAGTAGGAGTGTGACTCACTCGTAGCCTAGAAATTAGTATGGGTATGCTCTAGGTGAAGAGGCATAGTATGAACAAAGTATCCTTGGTGTTTTTAAGAAACCAAGTGAGAACCATCGCAGTGTTGCACACCCTCAAGAGGTGCACAATCACAAGATTCGGGAATGAATCCTTTGGGGACATGAAAATAGGCATAGTTAAAGGAAAAGTGAAAGGCATATTTCACTTTTACAAAGAAATTGGATATCCCAAATGTAGTATTTTTTCAAAAATAATTGAATTTGTAGTAAATAGGTAGTTGGACTATGAGTAGAAATAGAGAATTGTCCATCATAGTTGCATATCTAATTATGATCACAATGTACATTAATGTGTGTATTGAGGTGCATTGGATATCATTATATAAAAACATTGAGAATCATATCATGAAAACAAGGATATAGGAACACCAATTCATGCAATTAAATTCCATAGTTTGTGCCATTCAACTGTAATAATGCAAAAACACTAATCATTTCTTATATTCATAGTCTATGTGACTGTGTATCTTAGGTTGTTTGCGTAAATAGAATTTTTCATCATAGTTTCATAGATAACTATCATCACAATCTACATTAATGTGTGTACCTTCTTCTACTTTTGAGATTACACATTTGTCAATAATAGAAATTGAAAAAACTCATTATTCAACCTATTTAAAATTATCTCCAAGTTGTCAAGTTTGCAAACAAAAGACTCTTACAAATACTAAATTATAGTAACCAAAGCACAATTATTGATCATAAAAATAACACATCAATCATGACCATTGTGAAATGTTACACTACCATGTACAATTTCTACTAGTTGTCTAGATCTATTTCATAATCATTATAATCAACCTTTTAGGACCCTCCTGAATAGAGCTCAATTGGGTAAGACCTTTTAGATCCTTGTTCTCTAATGTAGGTTAGATTGGGGCATTACCTAAACTCTATGTAACAACAAAATATTTCATTTGCACCTTGTCCTTCTATTCACATTGAAAGTAAGTTACCTAACCATATCTAATCCGATGATCATGGCATTAGTTCTACATCCAAACACATTGAACTTTTGGAATTGGGTTACATAGTATTTTCACTTGAGGCCTTAATAAATATTGATCTAGGACATTGGTTTCAAAAATGTCATTTTGATCAAATAGATACATGTGAAATCTCTTAATGATAAATCCTCCTCTTTTATTTGTGTACAATGAAATTATTTATAATACATATAAAAAGTTAAACCATTTACAGTGAGACATTTTATCCTAAGTATCAATTTGAAAGCATTTTATGCTTCTCCTACCACTAATGCAACAACATCAAATCAAGATAACATTTGGCTCCTCAAACTTTCATGCCCCATGGTACTTTGGGCCTTATTTCCTCATACAAGCAATACGTTGTCAACCCTTTAATATCCATAGGATAGGTCTTGGTCAAAGCTATTACCTCTATTTCCAAAAATCCATATTTTATGAATTTTTATAACCTACAAAATTTGAAGCCAAATTCAATTAGAAAAGAACATAAAAATTGAGAACACATTAAACAGTGAGAAAAATGAATAGCATTGGATTTAAGGAAAAGGGAAAACCATTAAATTTTAGGAACCTAAAATATCAAGATTCCCTCAAAAGGAAAATGTGTAAAAATATACCAGACAAACACTTAGACAAAAACTTAGATTTCAACCTCCAATAGTCATTCACCAATAATGCAAGTTAACTCAACATGCAACTAGAACTATGAGTAGAAACTCTAAATGACTAAGATCTGAAAATTAGTAACGAAAAATAAATGAACAACAGACAACTTTTAAACACATTTGACTCAAGAAATTTCTTGGCAATTGGAAAAACCCACAAGGGGAAAACCAATCAAGGTGATTCTACTTATTGAGATAGGAGGAAATTTTTCGAGTTTACAACAAAAACATTATCATCATTAAATACACAACAATAATCTAGTAAACCGTTCCAACATAACACTTCAAAAATTGTGCCAAAGACCCTTATAAAATGAACCTGATTTCTACCTTGAAATTCTTGCCCATATTTCTATTGTATGATAGTATTGTATGACTCTTTTATAGCAGAAAACATACCCTTGATTTCTATGCACAATAGTTGTAGTTTGTTGCATGGATTTTTGTCTACTAGATTCCTTGGAAATCGTGCCAAACTTCAGCAGAAAGGTTTCCTCGATTTTATAGCCCAAAACTTGTTGTATTGTACCTCCCTCCTTTACTGTTGTACATATTTGTATTAAATGTTGAACATTCTACCTTGGTATGCATGTTTATTCTCTCATTGGGATGAATGTCAATCCTCCTTGTTGTTACTCTTTCCTCTTAGCTCAAACTTTCTCTTGGAAAGTGTGCATCTTCAAATTCCCTCTCTTCTCTCCTTGAAAAGTGCACCCCAGTCTCCCTCAAGTTCTGCCTTTATGCATTCTTTAATGTGTAACAAACCTAACCCTAGATATCCAAAGAGATATACTGTCAAGATCAAATCTTTCCCTCTCAAGATCAACAATCGTGACTTAATCGTATTTTGAGTTCACTTAAATCACTTAAGTGACCCACACTTCATAAAGTCACTTTTACCCATTAAATATTAAAAGGCTTGACTTGAATTTATAAAATCACTTAAGAGAGACATTTTCTCGTCACTTATGCATGTTGGGCACCACCAATGTAGAAGTACCTTCGAGATACAAAATATAACACTCCCTCTTAGTGAGGGATGTACTTTCAGTACCTCCACCAGAATCTATCTCCAACTCCATCATATCATCTACTGCTATAGTTGCTCCATATGAACTAGAAGCCTCTGATCCCTTTGAATTGGAAGCCACTGGTGCTACCTCCATTGATCTCTGATTTGGAGACATGCTCCTAGGAGTCTCTTCACTCTCCTAAGCATCCATATGTTTCATCTCGTACATGTTGAGTCCTATGAGAGTAATGGAAGAGGTATGAGTCCCTGGTATCAACACACTCTCCCGTGCAACCTTCTCACTCTGTGATACTAACAATGACTCTAAATCCAAGAATACACTAGATCCAACCACAGGTTTTCCTAGAAACTTGTATAACCTTTCATGCCTGGCACCAAGAAATACTGCTATGTCTAGAGTATCTCCCTATGGATATAGAAACATGTATATCCACATAAGAACGCAACTCCAAATCCATCAATCTCCAAAGTTGACACCGAGAGAAAATTTATTGTCATCTCTCGATAAACAACACATTGGCCACTTCTAGAAAACCTCCTAAATATAGCTAGAATCTCACACTTCCAACCCCCTTTACTACAATATTGGAGCTTTCTCCACTATCCACATAGTAGTATGAGTCTATCTCTGAAAGACTGAGGAACATTGACTTCATTCTTGTCATATGTTGATATGCACCACTTTCCACAAACCACACTTCAATGTCCTCTAACATTGGACAACCATTTCCTGAAGGGAAGGTCATCAGAAATAATTCCTTCTCGAATTTCTTAGTGAACTCAACAACCTTATCTAACGTTGATACCTCTAGGTCCTTATTCTTGTTGTTGTTCATACATTGACTAGCGTAGTGTCCAGTCTTGTGACATGCAAATAATTTCACTTTGCTCATGTCCTTCTTCTTCTTTTTTTTCTTTCCCATAAGATAAATATCCTTCCCCTCTACACCACCCTCCACCTTCTCCTGATCTCTACTCTGAGACCCCTCCCAGATTTCCTCCTGAGTAAATTCATCCCATAGTCTGCTCCAATTTGGGAGCTTCTCTCTCCCCACCACACACTTCATGAAAACATCCCACTCTTTGTTGAAGCCCTTGAGGGCTATGTGCACCAACTATGAGTCTAGAATAATCTCCCCTGTAGCTTCCAAACCATCTTTCACCTATCTAATTCGGGTGAGATAAGAGGCTATACTCTCTCCCTTATCCACCCTAGTGTTGTGGAGTTTGAACCTAAGGTCCATATTCTCGTTCTCGTTATTTTTCTCATACAAGTTTATTAGTGCATCCCACATCTCCTTGGTTGTTTTCTTCTTATCCAAATGTGGAATCAGGTGGTCTCTCACTCCATCCAAGATTATCCTTTGTGCCCTTTCTTCCTTCACCTCATGGATTTCTAGAGAAATGGGATCTGACAAATGCAGTGTCACTATGGTATTCATAAACACCTAGAACTTGTTCTCCTTGAGAACACTTACAATCCTCACCTTCCATTGCAGGTAGGTTGAGATCCCCTCCAACCTATCCTCATACCTAATACTAGAAGCCATATTTTTCCAACTGACAAAGACCCTTTCTTCCCCTTCTTATTCCAAGAAAAACCCCTTCAAATCACTTCTATCCAAGTGCCAATCTCTGTCCACTGAACCTTAGAGCCCAATCTCTAATACCATGTAAAAATATACCAGACAAACACTTAGCCAAAAACTTAGATTTCAACCTCCAATAGTCATTCACCAATAATGCAAGTCAACTCCGCATGCAACTGGAACTATGAGAAAAAACACTAAACGACTAAGATCTGAAACTCAAAATCAAAAAATAAATGAATAATGGACAACATTTAAACACATTTGACACAAGAAATTTCTAGGAAATGCCCCTAGAAAAATCCACAAGGGGAAAACCAATCGAGGAGATTATTCCTATTGCGCTAGGAGGAAATTTTTTGAGTTTACAACAACAAAATTATCAAATTAAATACACGGAAATAATCTAGTAAATTGTTCCAATAGACCATCTTGAAAACTGTACCAAAGAACCTCAGAAAGTGAACTTGATTTATGCCTTGAAATTTGTGAAAATATTTTTGTTGTACAACAATACTATATGACCCTTTTATGTAAGCATACAAGCCCTCAATTTCTATGCACAACAATTTTACCTTGATGTACATATTTCTGTCTACTAGATGCCTTGAAAATGGTGCCAAACTTCAACAGAAAGGCTTCCTTAATTTCAGTTCCCAAAACTTAGTTGTACAACCTAGAAAATTCGTAATGTACGACCCTCCTTTAATGTTGTACAGATCTGTATTATATGTTGAACATTCTTCCTTGGCATGTGTAATCACCAACTTATAGGGATAAATAAGGAGACAATTTCTTGAGGCCCTCAGGTTGCAGACATGGAGTGCCGAGAGACCACATGACTAGAAGTGTCCACTTGCACATATGGAAACCTGCTCTATCACCACACGTTGGAAACATCGTCAAAGAATCCACCACACCAGCTAGATTTTGGAAAGAATTTGGGTCTTCCTCCATGTAGTACAAGTTAGGTATTGTGGCAGGTAATCACCCTAATATTTGAGGCATTTAAGCATGTTGTATTAAAACTACTTTTGATTATAGAACGTTTGCTTGGACATTATGCTTTTGACCCTGTTTCACCTTGGTGAGTATCATCAATTTCCTAATGAGTGGCCAACTTTTAGGGAAGGGGTGTAACTGGGGTTCCCTTGAAGGGTCATCGTACCATTCCCGACCATACTTATCACTTTCCTCTCATCACATTCCAATCGCATTTCCCTCCTCTAGGCCCTTTGTATTTAGTGACCCAAGAAGGGAATGTACCTCATTTCATGGGAAGAAGGGGCTAAAGGCCCAGAGGGATGATGTCTAGAAAATGATAAAAGCCTAAAATGAAAACCTTCCAGATTCTCTCCCAAAGCGGTCTTGATAGAAATGAAAATCTTCTCCTAAAAAATCAAAGACCTACAAAAGCAAAATAACATTATATAAATGTCCCACTTGTTGAGGTGTGTACACTCATGCAGTGTCCCTTTCTTTCCTTGCATATGGCACTCTGTGTACCTCTAGCTTCAAGTGGCCTTGTGGTGTTTCCCCCCTAGCTAATCGATTTCACTCTAGGAAGTACCAAAGGTTTTTGAATATTAATTAAATAATGGAAATAAATGGGCTTGGAAAAAGGATGCATTGAAAACGAAGGCGCAACACACCCTCTACAAAAGCACCCATAGATGAGACAATACAATCCCTTGTATGTCATGAAACCCATTGACCTATGAATTATAATCCCCTATCCACCTCATCATCCACTACATGACCTTGAAGGGGAATCCTTGGGAGCATCCCCTACTTAAAGGTTTTGGCCTACCCAATAGGACTTTTATGACACCCCTCCCATACCTAAACTTGGTCAATTGTATAGGGTCTTTGAGAATTTGTTTAATTTGACAAGGTAGTTTTGATGCACATTTTTAGGTGCCTTATTTATTAGATGTGGTTTTCACTTTCTATGATATTTTGACTTGAGATCCTTGGAGGGCGTACTCATTTGTTTTGCAGGACCTTGCTTGGTGGCCAGTTTTGGGAGAACAAGCCCAACTTGGGATTCCATGGGGCAATAATCCCAAAGGTTGGATGCCTAGGGCCTGCATGTTGGGTGACAAAGACGTGCCTTTGGAGGCCTAGAAGACATCATGGTTGACCTTACCTAGCCCCTATTACCCAAACAACTTGCTTAGGAGGGGAAAAACGTCACTTTTGGAGGCTTAATGTCACCTAGGGATAGGTTTTGGTGGTGATGGAGTTGTTTCTCATTGACACTTGGAATGATTTGATCAGAGGAGGCACGAAGAGACCTTGGTTCATGAAGAGGAGGCTCAAGAATCCCCAACAACCTCCACTTTCTTCTCCAACGACTTGGAAAAATGTCAAAACGTCCCCCTAGAGGGGTGACGTCTTACTTAGGGTTTCATTTTATGTGCAAAGTATGAATGGTTTAGTATTATTTTTGTAAAGGGGAAAAGCAGGGGTTTGTTGTCCCCTTACTTTGTGTTTACCCTAACCTAAGTGGAAAAACTATGTCTAAGAATTTTTGTATAAATAGAGATCAAACTCAAATCATTGTAACATAACTCTCCCATTATGAGAAGACTCTATGGCTGAAATTTTTGCTACACTTGTGCATTTTTGGTATCTTTGTCTCTTGCAAATGGTTTTTGGTGTTATCTCTTGGTGAATGGATAAAGTGAAGTGATTCACACTTATTGAAGGCTTATTAGTTTTCTCTTGGATGGTAATTTGCATCGTGAACTAGGGTTTGATATCTTTTTTCTTGGAAGTGGTAAGGAAAATCTACATATGCTAGTTCTTTCTTGCTCATTATTGGTTATTTTTGGTGGAAACCCTAGGAGGAGTATTTTGGAGACACCCTCCATTAATGCTTCATCTTATTGTTAAGGTTGTAAGTCATTCTTGAACAAGGGTTTATAGGAGAAGTACAAGTGTGTACACTCTCCTAGATTTACCCTAAGTTGGTTGAGATACCCGAGGGAGTAAGAGGATTTACACCCCTAGGGATATTTTTTATCCAACTTGTGTTTTAAAGACCCCATTCACCCAATTTTAAAGGCACTAATCTGATTTTTTGCATTGGAGAAACACATTATTTTCCTCGGTAAATGTGATTTGATGAGATACTAATCTTGTTTCAATTGGATAATTTTCCGCATGCTAAGCGCTTGTCAAGGGCACTAGGGCATATTGATTTGCCTATTCTTCTTAGAGTTATAAATCATTAAAATATATATACATTAGGGCTGCATGAAAATCTCTCTTTATTCACTTTTAACTTGTTTTTCAACCGTCAAAATTTGCTAAAAGTTTTCCAAGATAATCTACTAGTCCTAGCGCAACTTTTGGGTGGAATCTTTGTAAGTTTTGGTGGTTGTATTTACTGCTGTAAAAAAATGTTTTATACAGAGACAAGGATGCAAAATATATCTTCAAAAACCTTTTATTATAGCCTTGTTAATTTCTAAAGTCTTATGCTTTCATACCTAAGTATTACTAGTGTTTATCTAGCTTATCTCTTGCATCTTTTGTTGGACTTTTAGAAATTGTTTAGCATCTTTAACACTTAGTTTTTTGCTGATATATACTTTTGTTTACTTCTGTAATTAGGGGCATCAAGCTTAAATTTATTTTCCACCTAAAATTATACTCATATATTTGGCTTGTTCTTGTGTCTCGGGAAGGTACAATCAATCTTTGTAGGTACTTTTGTCTCTTGGAAACTTTCGGCTACCACCGAGATTCTTTCTCAAGACTTTCCACACTCTCTATATTGACCTTTAGGGGGACCTTCCTTCATCTCTTCACTTTCCATCTCATTCCCCCCATGGTCACTAAGATTCCCCCCTTGAGGTGATTTTTTCATATCTAAAGTGACGGGAATACCTTCCTACGGTGACAATGGGTAGGTGTTCTCTAATTTTTCACCATTTTGTGTTTGGGTCAGGATTTTCCCAACCTAAAACTGTGTGATAACATTTTGGTGTTGTTTTGGGGGAGGATTTTCAATCCTCTTTCAAACCCTAACGACACTTTGGCAAGCTATCCCAAAGCCTCTTCCCTAGCTTTACTGGCGACTGCAATTAAAAGAAGTTCCCTTTCCACTTTTGATGAGCTATTATTTACTGGTGACTCCGTCTTCCCAGAACCCTTCTTCCCTTAAGCCTTTTCCCCAAGGGAGGTTAAAAAATTATAAGGTTTACCGAAGAAGGCATCCCCTCAAGTCTCCTGTTGTCAAAACCCTTTTCCATGGTACCCTTCCCTTTGCTCCAATGTCCCACCCTTGGGAAACATACCTTTATGAACCCCTTAACATGGCCACCATCCATGGATACCCCAACACAATGTTTAAAGAGTCTCACAAATGGTTGCCAAAGTTTCCTGGAAACAATATCATCATTGTGGATGATCATGTTTATGTCATAGGACGAGACATGGAAAATGTAGAAGTGGAACATGAGGATGTAGCCATGATACTAGTAGCCTCATATTTGATCGAAGATGCCCAGAGGTGGTTCAGAGGGATACCTAACAATCATGTTGCATCTTACGAATATTTTTCCAAATTATTCAAGAACATATGGACAACAAAAAAATACAATGGGATGCTTGTAGCTTAGTTCAATTAGATAAAGAAAAAGGAGAATGAGACAGTGAGTGATTTTGACACCAGGTTTGACATATTATACAGTCAGATTCCAATAGATTTTTGTTCTACCACTGCAACAATTCATCTTCTATATGTGAATGCATTTGATGGGAAGTTTCACTTTATTTTGAAGGACAAGAATCTCACTTCTTTCATAGAAGCCAAAGAGTACAATGTAGAGATTGAAGAAAATATCCTTGAATCAAAGGTTGATCCTTTTTAGTATCCTCGTATCAAGGCATAAAAAAAGACAAAGGCTTCCAACAACAATGCTCCTAATATGATTTCCCTCTAGAATCAGAAAATAGATCAAATGAGTACTCAATTTGTCCAAGCATAGAATCAAATCATGGGTTAATTAACTACTGCAGAAAGAAATCAATCGTCCCCCAAACCTTAGTTTTCCAGACAGCAGAGAGATGCCACATGTTGGAAACCAAGGCCTCAACAAGAAGCAAAGGCCCTTGATACTTTGAAGTCGGTTAGAATGGTTGACACAGAACAAACACCATGGTGTTCTCCATGCCAAGAGCATCACAGAGAAGATGAGTGTCCCCGATGAGATGAATATTCTTCCGATAGTATGAACTTCATGGATATGATTTGTACTTTTCAAAATGAAGAAGTCACACAAGAACAGTTTGATGAAGCCAAAAGACAGGGGGGGAGAGAGGGGAGACTTCAGGCCTTGAATCAGTTGACAGACAATCAGAGGAAGGAACTAAGGAAGAGGGAATATTTTACATACACTAGAAGAAATAAAGCTTCATCGCCTCCATCAAAACATGTCACTCCTCCTCCATCTGCAAAGAAGGTGGTCTCATCACCTCCACCTCTAGTACATGAGTTGTTTCGTAAGCCATCTCTCATAGATGAGATTCAATTAAATATAGATGTTGCATCTATGTTTGGAAAATTGAATATGATGGTCCCAATGACAAAGATGTGCAAGATCCCTTCTGTAAGGAGGTAAGTCTTGAATTTATTACAGGTATCAATTGAGAAGGAATATCCTCCCATCATTTTGAACACTATGTACCTTGATCAGAAAAAGGACAACAATCCTCCTTTCTATCTTTCATTAGGCATGAATGGCCTCCGCTTGAACAATTGTATGTTGGATTCTGGGGCCTCCAAAAATGTCATGTCAATGAAGGTTATGGAAAAAATTGGTTTCGATATGACACGAACTTATGGAAACGTATGTGGCATTGATTATTAAACGGTCAAGGTTTATGGGTTGTGTGCGGATGTTGAGGTCGTTTTGATTGAACTTCCACATATCCGCCTCCTCATGAATATAGTGGTGATCGATGTCCCATATGCTTGGGGGATTCTTTTATTGAGGAGTTGTGGCACAGACCCCCTGCCCTCGGGCCGAGATCAGCGCAAGATCTTTTCCGAAACCACACCAAGAGTTAATTTAAACCCTTTGTTTAAGCCGCGAGATATTTCGCATTTCGGCGATTGTAAGAGTTGTGGCATTGCGTCGAGAACCTCCAATTCACAAAGCCCAAAATATTTTGTGGCTTGAACAAAGGGTTTAAATTAACTCTTAGTGTGGTTTCAGAAAAGACCCTGCGCTGATCTCAGTCCGAGGGCAGGGGGTCTGCACCAAGTTGTTATGTTTCTCTTGGGGGTTTCCTTAGCATGGACCTCACCCATGCACACATCCCCATGAGAGATGGCACTTTTGAGGTATTATATAGTCGAGAGATAGACGATAGGCATGTGACTGATCCCAACAGTCCTGAATATACGAGTGAATATGATTTTGATGAAGTTCCAGACACCATTGAGTACAATCTACATGACTTGCCTTTTATGCAGGAGGACTCCATAGACATGCTTCTCCCAAGGACAGATGAATACAAAGAGAAACTTGTGATTTTCTAGGGAAAAGAGCCAAGGTTTATCCAAATATTTAGGAAAGAAGATAAAGAATGCGAGGAATCCATCAAAAGGAAGTCAACGAAGAACCTCCTTCTTATCCATATATTGTGAATATACCTTACATCAATTACAGTGAATGAAGTATTGCGTTCATGTGGGAAAAAAAGAAGGACAAGCCTAGATATGACCAGAAGGATGATAGCTCATGGCTTGGCCCTTATATCGTCAAGAATAAGTCTGATAAAGAAAAGTGTTATTTGAAATCTTTGGATGGGTGAAAGATGTCATTATTGATGGATGGGTCTCTTCTCCGGCCCTATGTTCAGGTCACTTGACTTGACTTCTTCAGGGCCCAGGCCCCAGGTAAGTAGGTAGGTCATATTTCTTTCCTTGCATTTGCATATTGATTTCTCATTTTAGTTTAGATGCATTTCATATTTTATTTTTCTCTTCTTGCATATTGATTTCATGCGTAGTTTAGTAATTTAAAAAAAAACGCTAAAATTTTATTTTCTAGATCAGTTTCAATTTTGGATTTTGATATATATGGACAAAGGATGAGTGAATCCATCCTACTATTAATTTTTTTTTTCTTAGTGTGTGTAGGAATAGGTCTACTCGGAGATGTTGCATCTCTCATGCAATCTATGATGATCACATTCCAAGTAGGAGCCAAATGTTATCCCCAACTTATAGGGATAACTAAGGAGGCAACGTCTTGAGGCCCTCAGGTTGCAGACATGGAGTGTCGAGAGACCAGATGACTAGAAGTGTCCACTTTCACATATGGAAACCCTCTCTATCACCACATGTTGGATCCATCGTCAAAGCATCCACCACACCAACTAGATTTTGGAAATCATTTGGGTCTTTCTCCATGTAGTACAAGTCAGGTATTGTGGCAGGTAATCGCCCTAATATTTGAGGCATTTAAGCATGTTGTATTAAATCATCTTTTGATTATAGAACACCTTCTTGAACATTATGATTTTGACCCCTTTTCACTTTGTGAGTGTCATCGATTTCCTAGTGAGTGGCCAACTTTTGGGAAAGGGGTGTAACTGGGGGTCCCTTGAGGGGTCATCATACCATTTTCGACCATACTTATCACTTTCCACTCATCAAATTTCCATCACATTTCCATCCTCTAGGTCGTATGGCTTTAGTGACCCAAGAAGGGCATGTACCTCATTTCATGGGAATAAGGAACTAAAGGCCCATAGGGATGATGGCTGGAAAAAGATAAAAGCCTAAAATGTAAAACTTCCAAATTCTCTCCCAAAGAGGTCTTGAGAGTAATGAAAATATTCTCCTAAAACATTAAAGACCTGCTAAAGAAAAATAACATTATATAAATGTCCCCACTTGTTGAGGTGTGTACACTCATGCAGTGTCCCTTTCTTTCCTTGCATATGGAACTTTGTGAACCTCTAGCTTCAAGTGGCCTTGTGGTGCTGCCCCCCAAGCTAATCAATTTCACTCTAGGGAGTACCCAAGGTTTTGTACTATTAATTAATTAATTAATGGAAATTAATGGGCTTGGAAAAAGGATGCATTGAAAACGAAGTTGTGACACACCCTCTACAAAGGCACCCATAGATGAGACAATACGAGCCCTTGTATGTCATGAAACCCATTGACCTATGAAGTCTAACCCCTTATCCACCTCATCATCCACTACATGAACTTGAAGGGTCATCCTTGGGAGAATCCCCTACTTGAGGGTTTTGGTCTACCCAATAGGACTTTTATGATACCCCTCCCATACCTAAACTTGGTCAATTGTATAGGTTCTTTGAGCATTTGTTTAATTTGAAGAGGTAGTTTTGATGCACATTTTTAGGTGCCTTATTTATTATATGTGGTTTTCACTTGATATGATATTTTTACTTGAGATTCTTGGAGGGCGTACCCATTTGTTTTGCAGAACCTTGATTGGTGGCCAGTTTTTGGAGAACAAGCCTAGCTTGGGCTTCCATGGGGAAAGAAGCCCACAGGTTGGATGCCTAGGGCCTACATGTCATGTGAAAAATATGTGCCTTTAGAGGCCTAGAATACATCATGGTTGACGTTACATAGGCCCTATTACCCAAACGACTTGCCTAGGAGGGGAAAAACATCACTTTTGGAGGCTTAACGCCACCTAGGGATAGGGTTTGGTGGTGATGGAGTTTTTTCTCATTGAAACTTGGCATGATTTGACCAAAGGAGGCATGTAGAGACCTTGGCGCATGAAGAGGAGGCTCAAGAAACCCCAACGACCTCCACTTTCTTCTCCAACTAATTGGAAAAGTGTCAAAACATCCCCCTAGAGGCATGACGTCTTACTTAGGGTTTCATTTTATGTGCAAAGTATGAATTGTTTAGTATTATTTTCGTAAAGGGGAAAAGTAGGGGTTTTTTTCCCCCTTACTTTGTGTTTACCCTAACCTAAGTGGACAAACTATATATAACACTTTTTGTATAAATAGAGATCAAGCTCAAATCATTATAACATAACTCGCCCATTGTGAGAAGACTCTATGGCTGAAATTTTCTCTACACTTGTGCATTTTTTGTATCTCTCTCTCCTGAAAATGGTTTTTGGTGTTATCTCTTGGTGAATGGATGAAGTGAAGTGATGTTCACCTCTTCAAGGCTTATTCTTTTTCTCTTTGATGGTAATTTGCATGGTGAATTGGGGTTTGATATCTATTTTCTTGGAAGTGGTAAGGAAAATCTGCATATGCTAGTTCTTTCTTGCTCATTCTTATTTATTGTTGGTAGAAACCATAGGAGGAGTATGTTGGATACACACTCCATTGATGCTTCATCTAACTGTTAAGGTTATAATTCATTCTTGAACAAGGGTTTCTAGGATAAGTACAAGTGTGTACACCCTCCTAGATTTACCCTAAGTTGGTTAGAATACCCTAGGGAGTAAGAGGATTTACACCCCCAGGGATCTTGTTGATCCAAATTGTGTTTTAAAAACCCCATTCACCCAATTTTAAAGGCATTAATCTGATTTTTTGCATTGGAGAAACAAATTATTTGCCTTGGTAATCGTGATTTGATGAGATACTAAGCTTGTTTGAATTGGATAATTTGTTGCATGCTAAGGGCTTGTCAAGGCCAGTAGGGCATCTTGATTGGCCTAGCCTTCTTAGATTTTTTTCTCATTAAAATCTACAACCATTAGGGCTGACACAAATGTTGGATTACTGAGAGGGGGGGTGAATCAGTAATAGAGAAATTTAGTCCTTTTTAACCATATAATCCAAGTGTTATATCAATGTATCATTATGATCCAATAAATGCAGAGTAAATAAGCAATGAACAAATGAAAAATCATACACATACACAGTACACTAGTGTTTTACGTGGAAACCCAAAGCAGGAGAAAACCATGAAATGCTTTTTCTTATATGTATTGAATAATTACATTCATTGGAAGCACCAACTTCCTTTGTTTTCCAGCTGCAACTGGAAGGAGGATCCAACCCCCTTGTTTCTCAGGCTACAACCTGAGGGAAGATCTAACTCCCTTATTCTCTGGCTACAACCAAAAGGAGACTACAAACCCCTATGTTCTTCGGCTACAAATGGAAGGTAGCTACAACCACCATTCGCGCCCCTTTTTATCCAACAGCCGGTATAGAGTAAGAATGATGGAACCAGCAATGGACTATCCTTTGTGAGATGTATAGCCCAAAGCTGTCACCGTCAACACCGCACCAGTAAGTGTGCAATATGAAACCATGCATCAACCATGCATCGCTTTGTAATCAACTTTAATACCACCATAAGTGCATCAACCATGCACCAACCTATATAAACAACCTGTAATCTGTCACAGTACCCATAAACAAATGCATCAACCATGCACCAACACGTACCTCAACACCATTTACCGCGAACAAAGTTATCGGCAATGCACCAAACTTGTACAAACTTTTGTCACATAACGATCAACGACCTGTCACAACAAACTATCACATCAATCTTATCAACCAAAATCAGATCTATCACCAAGATCAATCCGCAGAAAAACTCTCAAAGATGTGCATCAACCAAAGCATAACACAACAACTCACATAATGTCTGGATAATATATATAATAATACAAATTGTGCTACATCATCATGAACCGTATTGATCAACAATGCTATAACAAGTGCCTCAAACCATATATACCAAGTATTTACCAATCATGTATCAACTACTCATCAAGATGTACCAGCATCATCAACTATACACCTCGTATTGTGTGCCAGCTCATCGACTACTTGTCTCAATCATGTACACGACATGTACCTCAACCAAATGCCCTCATCAATTTCATCATCCAAATCTGATTTGGCAAATCTGTAATATACCTCGTGTATAAGATCACATACCTACAAACCTTCTTAACTTTAACAACAAAGAGACTAGCATTTTCATCAAACTTTTTATTTAGTCTCATTCAGTTTGGATTAGTCAACAACCCTAACCCAAAGTAAATGTAACTATGTGCACATGTGAATAGGAATATGAAAATAATACACAATGTTATTGAGTTGTGTTTTATGAAATTCCTCAGTGTCACTACTTGGAACCTCTCGACGAGTTATATAAAAAATGGCATACCTTGTTGAATTATGGCTTATTCTAGAGAGTGACCTTGTAGAGCATGCCTTGCACATAATATTTGTTGAATAGATATGAAAATGTTACATAAAACTATGGTACTCTAACCAACATTTGTTCTTACTTGGATGCGGTATAGAGAAGATTTATGACGATTTTTGCAGAAACCTTATTTTTAGACTAGTTCCGGGGACTAGCCACAAACCCTATTTTCATGAAGTCATGGCTCAAAATACATCGAACCACAAGCTGAAGAATTTTTACCATGATTGCGGATATGTTTCCTCAGTAGCCCTTATCAATTTCAACATCTAAATCATTCTATAAAAACATTATTGCGAAATGGTGAGATGGCCTGTAATAACATACCTTGGAAAGCATCATCAAAGTAATTTATCCTCCATGAATTCGGGACTTGTTTTCTTCACCTTCCCTCTAAAATTTGGCTTAGATATCCTTTGGTTACCTCAGGTCACCTATAGATATTCAATATTCTCAAGTTGTGATGTAAGTGAGAGTCTTGCCTCTTATTTATACTCTCAAATATCTTAGGCTTATCTTCTAGGTCACTTAACCCATTTCTAGGTCATAACCTGGCTTCTAGGTCACTTAACCCTTTGTAGGTCAGCAACCTATTTTTCTCATTTGGGTTTAACCACTTTCCATAATTAGAAAGTTCTCCATTGCTTTATCATTTAAATATTCCTCCTTGACTCTCACCTCCTTTATAATTTAAATAATCTTCTTTGATTTTTGTCCTTCCTTTATTATTTAAATAATCCTTCTTGAATTTGTCACTTTTACTTTATCATTCAAATAATAATTTTCTTTGCAAGCTCTTTGACTTCTTTGACCTTTTGGGGTTTCAAGCCAACATGAGAGTCCTCCAACTTAATTGAGCCATAAATCTCAAGCGAGTGAGGGAGTTATGTGGCGTTCCACATACCACAGAAATGGAATGACATGTATTATCCATATAGAATGATCTTACCTACAAGTATATCCAAAACTCATACCATTATCCATCAAACAATCTTGGGTCCATTACCCAAACTTTTGTGCTATCGGGTCGCTTCAGAGGACTTTCTCAGTTGGCAATATTATACAAATATCACTCTCCAATGGGTTGACTTTAAT
The DNA here is from genome assembly GCA_010110895.2 of Picea sitchensis. Lineage (NCBI taxonomy): Eukaryota > Viridiplantae > Streptophyta > Pinopsida > Pinales > Pinaceae > Picea > Picea sitchensis. The sequence goes on along the minus strand of SNQJ01S0026214.1, from coordinate 123,041 downwards.
GACAACCAACAATCCATACCAACTATCCATCCCCCTAAGCCAACTGGAGCAAAAAAATACTCTCTTACTTTGATTGTAACTTGCATTTCAACCGTCAGAGTTTGCTAAAAGTTTGCCAAGATAATATACTGCGACCCTACAAATTACGGCAACTTTTGTGTGGACTCTTTGTAAGTTTTGGTAGTTGGATTTACTGTATGAAGCTTGTTTTTCTACAGCCATATGGCTGAAAAATATCTCTGCAAACACCTTTTATTACAACCTTGTTCATTGCTAAAGTATTATGTTTTCATACCACACGGTATTTTAGTGTTTATCTGGCTTATCTCTTGCATCATTTGTTGGACTTTTTTAGCAATTGTTTAGCAGCTTTAACACTTAGTTTGTTTTTGATATATACTTTAGTTTATTGCTGCAATTAGGGACAAAAAAACTTAAATTGTTTATCCACCCCTAACATTATACACATATATTTGGTTTGTTCTTGTGTCTCGAGGGCAAAGTACAATCACTCTTTGCAGGTACTTTTGTCTCTTGGCAACTTTTAGCTACCATCGAGATTATTTCTCAAGCATTTTCACACTCTCTTTATATTGACCTTTATGGGGACCTTCCTTCATCTCTTCAATTTCCATCTCATTCCCCCAAGGTCACCGAGATTCCCCCTTGAGGTGATTCTCTTATCTCTAAAGTGACGAGAATACCTACCTAAGGTAACATTGGGTAGGTATTCTCTAAGTTTTCGCCATTTTGTGGTTGAATTAGGGTTTTTTCAACCTACAAATTGTGTCACCAGGATGTCATATCCTCTCAGCAGGATCCATGTCAATCATCCTTGTTGTTACTCTTTCCTGTTAGCTCAAACTTTCTCTCGGAGGGGGTGTGCCTCTTCAATTTACCTCTCTTCTCTCCTTGAAAAGTGCACCCCACTCTCCCTCAAGTGCTTCCTTTATGCATTCTTTTATTATTTAACAACCCTAACCCTATATTCCAAAGAGATAGATGGTCAAGATCAAATATTTCCCTCTTGAGATCAGCAGTTGTGACTGAATCTGTCAAGGCTGGTCATTTAAAATCCATATAGACCCACTTCATAGATCCTTTACCCATTAAATATTAAAGGCTCAACTTGACTTTATAAAATTGCTTTATAAACTCACTTTGAGAGACATTTGCTCACATCACTTTTGTATGTTAAGACCTTGCCAAATCTGAGAAGATACCTTTGAGCTATAAAATATAACAAAAAACATGTATAATGTGAGGATATATATCCTTGAAGGATTAGACTGACATGCATTTCAAAATAAGCTCTGGAAAAAGCAATGCCCGTCAACGAGGTTGAGAGGTATGGATCTTTCCAAGATATATTGTTTGAATGAGATCTATGCATACGCTAGCATTGTTTTGTTTTCAATTCAATTGTGCATGTCTGAACCTTGCACCATATCTAATAGGATCATTTCTTCATTATTAATTTGGGTTTACTTGCAACATTGAGAATAAATGTGAACTGACTACCCCAAGCATGTGAAGGATATTGTGTATTAGCACCTACATGGCTATTAGATAATTTATTTTTTAGGTTGAAGGAGTTAATGATAAAATAATTAGGTATATTTTATATTTAATATCATTGTCTTTATAAAATTAAAATTAAAAATATACAATATAAAAATAATGAATTGAAAAACAAAAATAGCAATTAAAAGTGACACATACCTCAGATGGGGTGTTAGTGAGGGACAACTAGCTCATGCAGGAAGGGAATGAAACACTTGATCGCGATTTCTCAACCACATGGCCCGGTGCATGCCTCCCCCTCCACACCATGAACCGACACTTCAATCAACGAGGAGCACCATTAGCGGCTCCAAGTGTGGCTGCTCTCGTCGATTAATGGAACCGTATTTACTATGGTCACCTTTGTGTGTGTGCGTCCTCCCTCTCCAATTATATTCATACCATAGAGCTCACCAGAGTTTTCTTCATCCTTATCCATTCTTACCAGAGACATCTCGCGCTCTGTGCCCTCCTTTGGTGCTCACCGACCACTTTTTCCATTTCCCTGTGCCTACTCTGCTGCTTACGTCGGCCATTACCTGGAGCTACAAGAAAAATCCAGAAATGGCTCGACACGGTACCAAAGCCGATCAGCGCTGTGGCAGTCATTTTCGACCTACTCGCACCCTTGCATGGCTTCGTCACCATCATCTCACCCTCCTCTTAAGTTTGATACGCTCCCGAGCCCGCGGTGGCCTCTGCCTCTCGCCATGGGATTGCGAAATTGAGTGGTTGACCTCTTGGAGAATTCGCGGGATTTTCCCCAAGGCCTTTCACCGAGAACTTGGCCTCTCCTCGCCAACCACCTTGTGGTCCTCCCAATTAAACTTGATAAATCAACTCATCGTCATCGCCGATTGCGCTCACCGCAATCTGGTCTCCAGCTCTTGAGGATACCGTCCATTGGGAGAAGCCCAAACATCCCCACTCCTCCTACTTAGACTATACTGCAGCAGAAAAATTCCAAAACGTGCCTGGCCAGTGCCAGGCGTGGTGTTGAGGTTGCGAGGGAGGTTAATACTGACCCTCACGCTGACTAGAAGTATTGGAGAAGAGGGCTCACAAATGTACAACTTCTCTCCTCTCATGGCTCGCCACCCATAACCATTTAACCTGCACGGTGGATTCGGTGATATTGGTTAAACTCACCGTATCTTCCAATGGACGAATCGGTTTTCTAGGCTACGACTTCATCTCTCCAGACATCCACCTTGAATCGCGGCTGGCGTGGCTGCGTTCCGCGACATGGTTTGGGACTTCTCCACCAAATTAATGGAACTACGTAGCTGTTGGTTGTTTGTTTATATTTTCACTTGTCTTTTGATTAAAATATGTTTTGATTGTCTTGTGTCGGTCCTAGAGGGTCTAGAAACCTAGGAGAATCAACTTCCCCATGGTACGATTCTGATCCAGTTGCTTAATTATTTTATCTGACTGATTATCGGAACCGTTAGTTTTTGACTTGGGAGGTTGGATGAATTGGTTTCCCCACAGAGAAATTATTAAATGGAGTCCTTGAACAAACATAACAATATTGTAATTTTTGGTGTTGAAAGAATTTTTATATAAATACTTACATATAAAAATAAAAATAAAAGTATATTTTATAATTTAATATCGTTGTCTTTATAAATTAAAATTTAAAAAATATACAATATAAAAAATAATTGAAAACAATGACAATTAACAAATATCCGGAAAAATTGTATTTTATTTGTTTTACTGAATCCCTCGATCACCTAAATAGAACTTCAATTACTGCATAATTTAATGTTTTTTTATGTTAATATTTTCACTATAAATTGAAAATGGAAAAAGATGTTGCTCAATAACCACAATAAAGGCTTAAGGTCTTCTCAATATAGGTTGGTTTATATTGTTTTTTCCAAAGGCTACGAAAAATATGTTGCTCTAAGGTTTAAGGTCTTTTATTATGAAGTTATTTGATTTTTTATTTTTGTTTAATTTTATTATTTTTTTTTTTTTTTTTTTTTTTTTTTTTTTTTTTTTTTTTTTTTTTTTTTTTTTTTTAATGTTATAAATAAATATATATAATGAAATTAATTTATGTTATTTGAATTGTATGGAAGTTTAAAAAGTAGGGGTGTAGAAAAAGCTTCCTACACTAATCAATGAGTGAAGAATGTGCAGAAATTAAATAAGCACAGTTGCAGCAATAAACAAAAACATAGTCACGTTCAAACAAATGTTTTCTCTGGGAAACTCTTACGGAAGAAAAAACCCCACACTCATTTTATTCAATGTATTATTCAACAACTAAATGGTTACAATATAATAAAGAGTCTATGTCCTCTCAACAAGAGTGTTGTGGTATATAGGATTAGTATAACCTATGCGTAGGATAAAAATCACACTCTAGTTTTCTTCAACCCTAGCATTCAATAAATAATCATAACCGGTAGCATAAGGATTCTGAGGAAAATTTAACAACATAATAGTAAGTTAAAAGTCACACTCTATTTTTCTCCAACCCTAGCATTCAATAAATAATCATAACAAAAACCATAAACTATTTATGGTTTTCTAATTCTACATGTTGGAAACCACCAACAATTAATTGGACAATTGTTGCTTCTTAGCATCATTGCTTGCTAGTGATCTAAATTTATTTCTTGCCACTACTCAATAGTTATTCCCTGCTAATACTATGCATTTATTTCATACTCTACTACAAAATTGCAAGGTGTGTGACACACCTGTCCCAACACAACTATCAAATTAACAATTTGCAAAGTGAGTATGTGAGATATGAATTTGAACATGTTAATAATTTAAATCAACATTTCAATCAAATGGTGATTTCAAAAACTCCTTGATATGGATATAGAAAATATCCTCTTATAAAATTATAAAATTGTCCCTTAAAAAAAAATACAACAATATAAGCATATATAACACTTTTAATTTGAAAGGTTGATTTCAAAAACTCCTTGATATGGATAGAAAATATCCTCTTATAAAATTATAAAATTGTCCCTCCAAAAAAACTACAACAATATTATTTGTAACATCCCCATCCACTAACAGGTCGGGAATGTCACTAACACAACCTTAACTTAACCTTTAAATCTATGATACCAAATTGTAGCATCCTCGGTCAACACAGAGATCGGGTAATGCTACCACTGCAGAATATACGCTTGTATAATATATGCATTTTAATCGAATTAAAACACTTAATCACAATAATCATAGAATCACTGCTACCATACATAATCAATGGAATTAACAGTAGTTCATATACACAACGAAATACATGATAACATTCAAGCATCACAGACATGCATAACAGATAAATTAAGCACAGACTAATACTTATCTTTTCAATTGGAGTAACACCACCAACTATGTGCAGACCTTCCACGAAACTCCCAGCCATAGACCACGCTTCTCATCACGCTCAGCAGTGGGTCACCCCTGCACTGGGACTAAGCTCCACCCAGGGTAAGGGATTCTTAGACTAGGATGAGGTTACAGGAAACTGCACAGTACAACTGGAAGGATTCTCTCCAAGAGCCTTCTTACGCCCACTACTCATGGAATCTCATTCCCCACATGCCTGTTCCACCCGGGAGTATACAACTTCACAAGCACAGTCCATCGATTGCTTCACCTCCCTCTCTAGGTCTCGGCAACAAGTCGGATCAGGAATTGTTAGAGCTCCATAGTTGGTGTTGGACTCTCTCTGGAAGAAAACCACTTCCCAACAAACTCTCTCACCTGGAGAGAGTTGCTCACAGGCCTGACAACCTGCCTCTTCTACCACGGGCCTGACAAACCGCTTCTTCAACCAGTTTCAACTCAATTCCCGCAAGGTAAGGACACAACCACTGGTCAATATCACTCAGGAACACATAAGACAACCACCCAAAAACAGATTAGGTATTGACTCGGCTCTGCAATGGCGGATAGACTGGGTTCACGGACTCACAGGTCGGTTTTCCCCTCTCGACTAGTTCTCTCAACGGTGTATATGTATGCAAAGGGCAGACGTATGAGGTTTTCGGGTTTTAGACTGCGGATGGAAGTATAGAATCCAACCACCTTCCCGACTAGTTTTCTCAACTGTGTGTGGGTATGCAGAGGGCAGACGTAGAGGAAAAATGGTTAAGACGCCCCAGATCCCCATGAAATCAGGCAGAGGATGGAAGAAGTGACCCGCGAACCCCCAACACAGCTAACGCTTCAGCTTTTAACTACATGCACCCAGGTCGACACGTGTCTTTCTGGAGTTGCCATCAACGTCCCCGACTATCAACCCCACTGTCGGGAAATGCTACTACGTGGAACATTCTCATAAATATATATTTAATATGAATATTTAACCAAACAATACAGAGTAAACTCATAATTACTACTAACATATAGAATTAATGGAATTAACAGTAATTCATACATTCAACGGAAAACATGAAAACATACAAGCATCAGAGACATGCATTTTAATTGAAATTAAACACATAATGATACTTGTATTTGAACTAGAGTAACTCCACCAACTACATGCAGACCTTCCACGAACCTCCTAGCCTTAGACTACGTTGCTCATCACGCTCAGTAGTGGGTCACCCCCGAGCTGGGACCAAGCTCCACCCGGGGCAAGGGAATCCTAGACTAGGCTGAGGTTACAGAAAAACTGCATAGAGCAACCAGAAGGATTCTCTCCAGGAGTCTTCTTACGCCCACTACTCATGAAATCTCATTCCCCACATGCCCGTTCCACCCGGGAGTATACACCTTCACAAGAACAGTCTGTCGATTGCTTCACCTCCCTCTCTGGGTCTAAAAAACAGACCAAATCAGGAATTCTCATAGCTCCGTAGTTGGTGTTGGACTCTCTCTGTGGGAGAAAACCACTCCCTAGAAGACTCTCTCACCTGGAGAGAGTTGCTCACATGCCTGACAACCTGCCTCTTCTACCACGGGCCTAACAACCCGCTTCTTCAACACACTCCTCGACTCAGCTCCATCCAGGTGAGGAGAACAACAACGGTTCAACACTCATTCACACAGGGATGACAGTAGCAACAACAAATGGGCATGGCACTGTAGGCGACAACAGCCCACGCTAAGACACAACACAACTAAGGCGATTACTCAGGTGTCGGGTTCCTCAGAAGACACATAACGGTTCATGCATTTCTGAAAACCAGAACTGTGAAGCCGACCAGTGTATTCTCGTGAATCTCATGACCTTTGTATTCAACCTTTGCAATATTCACGCACACACAACAATACTATTAACATATATAACACTTTTAATTTACTTTCTTAAGATCCAAGTCATCATATTTTCCTTATTAAAAATATAAAAATATAAAAATTAAAAAACAAACAAAGAACCATTAAATCAATTAATTTCAATACATTTAGAATCAAGACAAGAAAAAGAAACCTGCCTCTAAGATTAAATACGACAAATGAAAAACACATAGGCCAACTATAATTCTTTCACACATCTTCACTATCCTTCCTTCACACATCTTCACTATCTCTTAGACCCTTACTTTTTGACTCTCTCATTCATTTAATTTTTCTATTTTATAAGGCACGAGATAGGGGTAAAAGCCATAACAAATGGGTAATATTTTTTATTACTTTGGACTAGACCTATTCATATGATGGACGTAAAAACTTCTTTTAGACCCTTACTTTTGACTCTCTCATTCATTTAATTTTTCTATTTTATAAGGCACAAGATAGCGGTAAAATCCATAACAAATGTGTAACATTTTTTATTAATTTGGACTAGACCTATTCATATAATGGACATAAAAACTTCTTTTCAAATTCAATATCATTGAAGATAATAAATTTACAATTGTCCCTAGTTTTTCCAGTGAACATGGCAATCCTCTCTATAAATCGCTTTTGTTAAATATGGCTGGCCTCTGATTAGAGTCGACTTACACTAGCATAATCTAAAAATGAACACCAACTATGTTTTGGCTTCTTGTCCCATTTTTACATAAAATATTTATGAGGGAAAAAGTATTATTTCGTGATATATAATGAATCTCTAAAAAAACATTAGGTTCATTAACAAATGTAATCATTATGCTACCAACAATTACAAAAAATGCAACTAAGGTGGAATTTTTTTTAGTCGCATCATAGAAGCATAATTGTGACATAATTTATTGAATGCCTTCTCTCCAACATCCATAACATTATCGCACATAATCACAATTGAGTTTCACTCCAAATAGTACCTCCGTTTACATTTAAAAAAGTTTTAGTCATTGTTTCATCTTATGGAAATGATTTTCCTTATGGCCTGTGTTATGGACCACATAGTCAAATAAACATTAAAAATACCCAATTCAGTAATTCCACACCTAAAACAAGTGAAATATTGAATGAATAAGAAGCCTCTATAAAGGGGTAACCTCACGAGAGCTTCTTTGAGCCGAAGGGTTAGGTTTTTGCAGTAGATCTGAGCTGCGTTGTTCCAGCAGTTGCCCCGCTGGGGCTTATGTCTTGCAAGGAGGGAGGGACGACGAGCGCCTCCTACAGCCAAGCTGCGGCGAACGGAAATATTGCTGAGGGTACGAAACGGTCAACCTTCGAGCCGTCGCCAGATCTACGCTCGAAATTACTGGAGGAGGGAACATTCAAGGATCGAGAGATGGATATCGATCCAGATAAAGGGACTCTCCCATCCACCACGTCAACTCCATGGATGCCTGGTAAGTGTATTCCACAAGCGCCACAAGCCCCAAAATATGTTATCATCTCACCACGCATAGAAGAGCAAAAGCAATATATGAGAGACTATGCCCTGGTGGGAAATTTCCTGGGGCTCTGGCCTTCGGAGCGCGATCTGATCAAATGGATACAGTACTGGTGGAAGCCAAAAGGTCACTATGAGCTACAGTTGGGATCTAAGGGGTTTTTCACAATCATCTTCCATAACCTTGAGGATTGCAACCGCATTTTCGATGGGGGGTCATATTTCTTTAACTCGACGGGTCTCTTCTTACGATTCTGGATAGAGAATTTCATCCCTGAAAAGGAGGACTTTGCACATGCACCTGTATGGATCAGATTATACTCTCTCCCACAGGAATTCTGGCTAGAGGAGGTCATGGCTGGTATAGGCAACACCATCGGCATCTATGTTAAGTCTTTCGAAGCCACCAAGCAGAGGCGATATACCTCTTATGCGTGAATCTGTGTGTACTTGAACATAGCCAAACCGCTCCCAGGATCCATCATATTGGAATATCATGACGAGGACTGGACCCAAACCATCGACTATGAACACATTCCGTTCCGAAGCCGGAAATGCCACGAACACGGTCATATTTTTAGAGAATTCCCCCTCAATATTGTTCACAAAGAAGGGAACCCAGACATCGACAAAGACAAGGACGACTTCACTCAACCAACAAGGAAAATAAGACAAGGAGGAAGGAAGCAACCTGCTCAAGTAAGTAAAGATCCCTCAACTAGTAATAAATTTGCCATTTTATAAGATCAACCAGAAATTCCCGCAACCCAGACACAACTCACTGAACCACTTCCAAATAATGGCTCCCATGCGGCCAGACAAGGGGAGGAACGATCCCCATAGGGTAAGGAGTCAGATCTCACCCCCTAAACGTGGCTCAGGATCCGCCAGACTTTTTGGAGACAGAGGACGGGGATGCAGAAATGGAGATGGAGGAGCAAGACCTAGCTGGGGTAGATCTGGAGCACCTTGAGCATGCCTATAGGCAACAAAAACTATACACCATACCCAGGGATCAACTATGAAAGGTGCACAAGGTCTTCCTCAACTCCTCCGCTGGGTCCTCGGCAAGAGCTAGCCAAGGGCTGGGAATACAAAGTAGTCAATTGAGAAACACAAGTAAATCTCAGAAAGACGAAAAGAAAAGAGGGAGGAAATCCACCAACNGATCTCACCCCCTAAACGTGGCTCAGGATCCGCCAGACTTTTTGGAGACAGAGGACGGGGATGCAGAAATGGAGATGGAGGAGCAAGACCTAGCTGGGGTAGATCTGGAGCACCTTGAGCATGCCTATAGGCAACAAAAACTATACACCATACCCAGGGATCAACTATGAAAGGTGCACAAGGTCTTCCTCAACTCCTCCGCTGGGTCCTCGGCAAGAGCTAGCCAAGGGCTGGGAATACAAAGTAGTCAATTGAGAAACACAAGTAAATCTCAGAAAGACGAAAAGAAAAGAGGGAGGAAATCCACCAACAAGCTTATTCAAGAAATAGGCCACTTCATGGTAAACTCAGGGCAAATTCACCTGATCTCAGACAGCTTCCCTCCTCTACCCACCCCCCCATCATCATGAAGATCATCTCATGGAATATCAGAGGCCTCAATGGACGTAGCAAGCAAAAATTGCTACGGGATCTAATTTTAGTGGAAAAACCTGATATAGTACTTCTGCAGGAAACAAAATGCACCTCAGAAGATGTCGACAGACTACTTCCCTATTGTTGGAAGCAAGGGAAAGCAGTCTTAATAGAAGCCATAGGAACAGCTGGAGGACTGACTATCCTCTGGAACACAAACTTAGTGCTGCTAGAAAACTTCATCGCCACCAGATGGTCCATTACAGTAGATTACAGGCTTATTGGTTCAAACAAGCTGGGACACTTGACTAATGTCTATGGCCCGGCCAGCTCAAGGGAGAAGCAGGCCTTCCTTAGGAATCTGAACTACTTATCAAATCTAAAGCAGCATAATAGATGGATTATCGGAGGAGATTTCAATATCATCCGCAGCCTGGAGGAAAAGAAAGGAGGATCAAGACGACTGGATCGAGAAACCAACGACTTCAACAACCTCATAGACAATCTTCACCTTATCTACTTAGATATTATCAATGACACTCATACCTGGACAAATAGAAGAACCAAAACGCACCAAATTTCTTGCAAACTAGACTGGTTCCTCATCTCTGATTCCCTCATGTTGGAAGGCACAGCTCTGGAGGCTACCATCCTAAATTTCTCTGGTTCAGACCATTGGCCTATTCAGCTATGGCTAGATGTCCCAGCCACGTCGGGAAAGAAACCCTTCAGGTTTGAACAGTTCCGGCTCGACCACCCCGATTTCCAGGAAAAAATACAGGACTGGTGGAGGGAGGTAGAGGTCTCTCACGACTCAAAAATGTACAAATTTCAGCAGAAGTTAAAAAACCTCAAACAACTTCTCAAGCTTTGGAATAAGCATACCTTCGGCAACATCTTTGATCCCCAGAGGCAGCTATCAGAGTGAATGAGTGAAATTCAAAACCAGATCAGAACTCAGGGGCTAACAAATGAGCTAAAAGCCCAGGAAGAAACAATAAATCAACAGTTGGAAGCAAGGAAAAGACAAGAAGAGATTCTTTGGAAACAGAAATCGTGCATCCAATGGCTCAAGGAGGGGGAACGCAACACCAAATTATTTCATAGGACGGTCATCCACAGAAGGCACACCAATAAGATCACGCGTCTCATCTCTGCAACCGGGGAGACCATTCACTCCCATGCAGACATGGACTCGATCCTGATTGAATAATATCAAGTTCTCCTCATGGAACCTATCTCGGATAGACATGCGGCCATTACTAAAGTCACGCAGCATGTGCCCTCCCTCATTACCCAAGAGAAAAAATCAGCTCTACTTAGGCCTATTACAATCGAGGAGGTGGATCAGGTGCTCCAGGACACACCCAAATGCAAGGCCCCGGGACCTGACGGATTCACCAGCAATTTCTTCCACCATTGCTGGCCGATGATCAAGGTTGAGGTTTGGGAAATTTTGGAAGATTCCAGAGTCACGGGACAAGTCCTCCGGGCTCTTAATGTGACTTTCCTCACCTTAATACCCAAAGAGGGGCAGGCACACCACCCCAATCAGTTCAGACCCATAGCTCTTTGTAATGTAATCTACAAACTCCTAACAAAGGTGATTGCTAGGAGACTCAAGCCTATCTTACCGACAATTATTTCCCCAAAACAATCAGGCTATGTTGAAGGCAGACAAATCAAGGATAGCGTCATCCTAGCACATGAAGTGATCCACTCTCTGCAGAAGACCAAAACACCAGGTATGCTCCTCAAATTAGATCTCTCTAAAGCCTTTGACAAGATAAGCTGGGAATATATGCTGGCAATGCTCCTAGCCTTTGGTTTTGATCAAAGCTGGGTGTCTTGGATTCTGAATCTAAATTACTCGACTTTCTTCTCCATTATTATCAACGGTGTCCCCTCTCGACCCTTCTCTTCCTCAAGAGGAATTCGACAGGGAGACCCTCTCTCCCCTTTCCTCTTCATCATTATGGTCGAAGGTCTTGGACGTTCCATCCGTGCAGCTATTGAAAGCAACCTTCTGACAGGCTTACCCTTTCATGGCATCTCCCCTCCTATCTCGCATAGTCAATTTGTGGATGACATGCTTCTAATGGGCACCCCAACTATCCTTGAAGCCAACTCTCTTCTTGCCATTCTCCAAACCTTCTCAGACGCCTCGGGGCTAGACTGCAACAAGGATAAGTCCCAAAAAAATTTCTTCAATACGCCACCTCTGATTCAGCTTCATATCACTGAAATATTAGGTTTCAACAGAAGCTCCCTTCCGTCCAAATACCTTGGCATTCCCCTGATTGACAATGCCCTCCAGAATTCCTTGTGGGAACACCTTCTATCCTCCTTTACCAAGAGGCTCTCCTCCTGGACCTACCGAGTTCTAAATCTTCCCAGTCATCTCATTCTTCTCCGAGTTGTCCTTCAAGCCCTTCCTGTTTACATATTCTCAGCGCTGGCTGCACCAAGATCTGTTCTCACAACCATTAAAAATCTACAGCGAAACTTCTTCTGGCAAGGCATCAATTCAGGAAGGAAAATAGCATTGGTCAACTGGGATAAATTATGTTGATCCAAAAACCAAGGCGGCTTGGTATTGCGGGACCCCCTCATTATGAACAAAGTTTTGAGCACCAAAATTTGGTGGTGGTGGCTCAAGCATCCCAAGGACCTCTGGGCCAGACTTTGGAGGAAAAAATATGCGCCAAATGTGGTGGAAAAGAACCTAATTCGATGGAATGGGGAAAGCCCCGACTCCTTGATATGGACAGTGGCCAGACAGAACACGCAACTGGTTACTCGGAGCGCCTTTTGGGAAATTAGAAATGGGGAAACAACTCTCTTCTGGAAAGATTCTTGGAAACAATGGTCAGTTTTAGACAATGAGGACTAGGCAAGAGACATATTCCCCCAAGCTACACTAGCGGGCCTGACAAGAGTAGCTGACTACTGGCAGGACAATTCCCCAGAAGACACTTGGCGAAGCTGGAACTTGGACAGGGAACGCACTAATCTAGAAGCGCATGTGGACCTGGAACCCTGGCAAGAGGAAATGGCCAAGCGAAGGATTCCCAAAATTGTAGGAGAGGATATCCTTCACTGAGGATATTTGCCAAGGGGCACCTACAGTACGAAGGAAGCTTATCAGATCATAACTCAGGTAGACCCTCTCCCTACAAGGGGCGTTTGGCGCAAAATCTGGAGTCTTAAACACTGGCCAAAGATCACCCTCTTTCTCTGGCTTGTTTCCCACTCAAGCATACTCACTTGGGATAACCTCTCGAAAAGGGGTTTTGTTGGGCCCTCCATTTGCATGCTTTGTGAAGGGGCAGAAGAAACCATGAATCATCTCCTCAACTCTTGTCCTTACACGGCTCAACTTTGGGATCAAGTGGCACTCATCATGTGCACGTCGGATCGCCATAGAGAGAGTATCATTGATACTATCACAGACTGGAGGGACCAGGCTTTCCATTCCCCCCTCCTCAATCGCATTTGGCAATTACTTCCAGGCTTCATCCTTTGGCAAACTTGGAAAGAAAGGAACAGAAGGCTCTTCATAAATACTTCTCTCTCTTGGCAACATTGCTGGCATCAATGCCGCTGCAATATCTTGGAAACTATCAACCTTCAGCAGTGGATCGGCGAAAACTTGCTCAACATTCCTTCCGAACTCATAATCCTATAGCATTGGCAGCCTCTTCCTTCTCTTCATCATCTGCCCCTCACTTCTCTTTCCAACCCTCTCATCAGCCCCTCCTTTTGGGACCCCCCCCAGTTGACTTCA
>SNQJ01S0026214.1:91367-107352 GCA_010110895.2 Picea sitchensis | reverse complement strand
CGGTAGCATAAGGATTCTGAGGAAAATTTAACAACATAATAGTAAGTTAAAAGTCACACTCTATTTTTCTCCAACCCTAGCATTCAATAAATAATCATAACAAAAACCATAAACTATTTATGGTTTTCTAATTCTACATGTTGGAAACCACCAACAATTAATTGGACAATTGTTGCTTCTTAGCATCATTGCTTGCTAGTGATCTAAATTTATTTCTTGCCACTACTCAATAGTTATTCCCTGCTAATACTATGCATTTATTTCATACTCTACTACAAAATTGCAAGGTGTGTGACACACCTGTCCCAACACAACTATCAAATTAACAATTTGCAAAGTGAGTATGTGAGATATGAATTTGAACATGTTAATAATTTAAATCAACATTTCAATCAAATGGTGATTTCAAAAACTCCTTGATATGGATATAGAAAATATCCTCTTATAAAATTATAAAATTGTCCCTTAAAAAAAAATACAACAATATAAGCATATATAACACTTTTAATTTGAAAGGTTGATTTCAAAAACTCCTTGATATGGATAGAAAATATCCTCTTATAAAATTATAAAATTGTCCCTCCAAAAAAACTACAACAATATTATTTGTAACATCCCCATCCACTAACAGGTCGGGAATGTCACTAACACAACCTTAACTTAACCTTTAAATCTATGATACCAAATTGTAGCATCCTCGGTCAACACAGAGATCGGGTAATGCTACCACTGCAGAATATACGCTTGTATAATATATGCATTTTAATCGAATTAAAACACTTAATCACAATAATCATAGAATCACTGCTACCATACATAATCAATGGAATTAACAGTAGTTCATATACACAACGAAATACATGATAACATTCAAGCATCACAGACATGCATAACAGATAAATTAAGCACAGACTAATACTTATCTTTTCAATTGGAGTAACACCACCAACTATGTGCAGACCTTCCACGAAACTCCCAGCCATAGACCACGCTTCTCATCACGCTCAGCAGTGGGTCACCCCTGCACTGGGACTAAGCTCCACCCAGGGTAAGGGATTCTTAGACTAGGATGAGGTTACAGGAAACTGCACAGTACAACTGGAAGGATTCTCTCCAAGAGCCTTCTTACGCCCACTACTCATGGAATCTCATTCCCCACATGCCTGTTCCACCCGGGAGTATACAACTTCACAAGCACAGTCCATCGATTGCTTCACCTCCCTCTCTAGGTCTCGGCAACAAGTCGGATCAGGAATTGTTAGAGCTCCATAGTTGGTGTTGGACTCTCTCTGGAAGAAAACCACTTCCCAACAAACTCTCTCACCTGGAGAGAGTTGCTCACAGGCCTGACAACCTGCCTCTTCTACCACGGGCCTGACAAACCGCTTCTTCAACCAGTTTCAACTCAATTCCCGCAAGGTAAGGACACAACCACTGGTCAATATCACTCAGGAACACATAAGACAACCACCCAAAAACAGATTAGGTATTGACTCGGCTCTGCAATGGCGGATAGACTGGGTTCACGGACTCACAGGTCGGTTTTCCCCTCTCGACTAGTTCTCTCAACGGTGTATATGTATGCAAAGGGCAGACGTATGAGGTTTTCGGGTTTTAGACTGCGGATGGAAGTATAGAATCCAACCACCTTCCCGACTAGTTTTCTCAACTGTGTGTGGGTATGCAGAGGGCAGACGTAGAGGAAAAATGGTTAAGACGCCCCAGATCCCCATGAAATCAGGCAGAGGATGGAAGAAGTGACCCGCGAACCCCCAACACAGCTAACGCTTCAGCTTTTAACTACATGCACCCAGGTCGACACGTGTCTTTCTGGAGTTGCCATCAACGTCCCCGACTATCAACCCCACTGTCGGGAAATGCTACTACGTGGAACATTCTCATAAATATATATTTAATATGAATATTTAACCAAACAATACAGAGTAAACTCATAATTACTACTAACATATAGAATTAATGGAATTAACAGTAATTCATACATTCAACGGAAAACATGAAAACATACAAGCATCAGAGACATGCATTTTAATTGAAATTAAACACATAATGATACTTGTATTTGAACTAGAGTAACTCCACCAACTACATGCAGACCTTCCACGAACCTCCTAGCCTTAGACTACGTTGCTCATCACGCTCAGTAGTGGGTCACCCCCGAGCTGGGACCAAGCTCCACCCGGGGCAAGGGAATCCTAGACTAGGCTGAGGTTACAGAAAAACTGCATAGAGCAACCAGAAGGATTCTCTCCAGGAGTCTTCTTACGCCCACTACTCATGAAATCTCATTCCCCACATGCCCGTTCCACCCGGGAGTATACACCTTCACAAGAACAGTCTGTCGATTGCTTCACCTCCCTCTCTGGGTCTAAAAAACAGACCAAATCAGGAATTCTCATAGCTCCGTAGTTGGTGTTGGACTCTCTCTGTGGGAGAAAACCACTCCCTAGAAGACTCTCTCACCTGGAGAGAGTTGCTCACATGCCTGACAACCTGCCTCTTCTACCACGGGCCTAACAACCCGCTTCTTCAACACACTCCTCGACTCAGCTCCATCCAGGTGAGGAGAACAACAACGGTTCAACACTCATTCACACAGGGATGACAGTAGCAACAACAAATGGGCATGGCACTGTAGGCGACAACAGCCCACGCTAAGACACAACACAACTAAGGCGATTACTCAGGTGTCGGGTTCCTCAGAAGACACATAACGGTTCATGCATTTCTGAAAACCAGAACTGTGAAGCCGACCAGTGTATTCTCGTGAATCTCATGACCTTTGTATTCAACCTTTGCAATATTCACGCACACACAACAATACTATTAACATATATAACACTTTTAATTTACTTTCTTAAGATCCAAGTCATCATATTTTCCTTATTAAAAATATAAAAATATAAAAAATAAAAAACAAACAAAGAACCATTAAATCAATTAATTTCAATACATTTAGAATCAAGACAAGAAAAAGAAACATGCCTCTAAGATTAAATACGACAAATGAAAAACACATAGGCCAACTGTAATTCTTTCACACATCTTCACTATCCTTCCTTCACACATCTTCACTATCTCTTATACCCTTACTTTTTGACTCTCTCATTCATTTAATTTTTCTATTTGATAAGGCACGAGATAGGGGTAAAACCCATAACAAATGGGTAATATTTTTTATTACTTTGTACTAGACCTATTCATATGATGGATGTAAAAACTTATTTTAGACCCTTACTTTTGACTCTCTCATTCATTTAATTTTTCTATTTTATAAGGCACAAGATAGCGGTAAAATCCATAACAAATGTGTAACATTTTATATTAATTTGGACTAGACCTATTCATATGATGGACAGAAAAACTTCTTTCCAAATTCAATATCATTGAAGATAACAAATTTACAATTGTCCCCAGTTCCTCCAGTGAACATGGCAATCCTCTCTATAAATCGCTTTTGTTAAATATGTTTGGCCTCTGATTAGAGTCGACTTACACTAGCATAATCTAAACATGAACACCAACTATGTTTTGGCTTCTTGTCCCATTTTTACTTAAAATATTTATAAGGGAAAAAGTATTATTTCGTGATATATAATGAATCTCTAAAAAAACATTAGGTTCATTAACAAATGTAATCATTATGCTACCAACAATTACAAAAATGCAACGAAGGTGGAATTTTTTTTAGTCGCATAATAGAAGCATCATTGTGACATAATTTATTGAATGCCTTCTCTCCAACATCCATAACATTATCACACATAATCAAAATTGAGTTTCACTCCAAATAGTACCTCCATTTACATTTAAAAAAGTTTTAGTCATTGTTTCATCTTATGGAAATGATTTTCCTTATGGCCTGTGTTATGGACCACATAGTCAAATAAACATTAAAAATACCCAATTCAGTAATTCCACACCTAAAACAAGTGAAACATTGAATGAATAAGAAGCCTCTATAAAGGGGTAACCTCACGAGAGCTTCTCTGAGCCGAAGGGTTAGGGTTTTGCAGTAGATCTGAGCTGCATTGTTCCAGCAGTTGCCCCACTGGGGCTTATGTCTCGCAAGGAGGGAGGGACGACGGGCGCCTCCTACAGCCAAGCCGCGACGAACGAAAATGTTGCTGAGGGTACGAAACGACCGACCTTCGAGCCGTCGCCAGATCTGCACTCGAAATTACTAGAGGAGGGAACATTCAAGGATCGAGAGATGGATATTGATCCAGAGAAAGGGACTCTCCCATCCACCGCATCAACTCCATGGATGCCTGGTAAGTGTATTCCACAAGTGCCACAAGCCCCAAAATATGTTATCAGCTCACCACGCATAGAAGAGAAAAAGCAATATATGAGAGACTATGCATTGGTGGGAAAGTTCCTGGGGCTCTGGCCTTCGGAGTAGGATCTGATCAAATGGATACAGTACTGGTGGAAGCCAAAAGGTCACTATGAGCTACAGCTAGGATCTAAGGGGTTTTTCACAATCATCTTCCATAACCTTGAGGATCGCAACCGAATTTTCGATGGGGGGGCGTATTTCTTTAACTCGGCGGGTCTCTTCTTACGATTCTGGATAGAGAAGTTCGTCCCTGAAAAGGAGGACTTTGCACATGCACCTATATGGATCAGATTATACTCTCTCCCACAGGAATTCTGGCTAGAGGAGGTCCTAGCTGGCATAGGCAACACCATCGACATCTATGTTAAGTCTTCCGAAGTCACCAAGCAGAGGCGATATACCTCTTATGCGCGAATCTGTGTGTACTTGAACATATCCAAACCACTCCCAGGATCCATCATATTGGAATATCATGACGAGGACTGGACCCAAACCATCGACTATGAACACATTCTGTTCCGAAGCCGGAAATGCCACGAACACGGTCATCTTTTTAGAGAATTCCCCCTCAATATTGTTCACAAAGAAGGGAACCCAGACAGCGGCAAAGACAAGGACGACTTCACTCAACCAATAGGGAAAAGAAGACAAGGAGGAAGGAAGCAACTTGCTCAAGTAAGTAAAGATCCCTCAACTAGTAATAAATTTGCCATTTTACAAGATCAACCAGAAATTCCCGCAACCCAGACACAACTCACTGAACCACTTCCAAATAATGGCTCCCATGTGGCCAGACAAGGGGAGGAACGATCCCCATAGGGTAAGGAGTCGGATCTCACCCCCTAAACGTGGCTCAGGATCCGCCAGACTTTTTGGAGACAGAGGACGGGGATGCAGAAATGGAGATGGAGGAGCAAGACCTAGCCGGGGTAGATCTGGAGCACCTTGAGCATGCCTATAGGCAACAAAAACTATACACCATACCCAGGGATCAACTACGAAAGGTGCACAAGGTCTTCCTCAACTCCTCCGCTGGGTCCTCGGCAAGAGCTAGCCAAGGGCTGGGAATACAAAGTAGTCAATTGAGAAACACAAGTAAATCTCAGAAAGACGAAAAGAAAAGAGGGAGGAAATCCACCAACAAGCTTATTCAAGAAATAGGCCACTTCATGGTAAAATCAGGGCAAATTCACCTGATCTCGGACATCTTCCCTCCTCTCCCCACCCCCCCCGTCATCATGAAGATCATATCATGGAATATCAGAGGCCTCAATGGACGTAGCAAGCAAAAATTGCTACGGGGTCTGATTTTAGCGGAAAAACCTGATATAGTACTTCTGCAGGAAACAAAATGCACCTCAGAAGATGTCGACAGACTACTTCCCTATTGTTGGAAGCAAGGGGAAGTAGTCTTAATAGCAGCCATAGGAACAGCTGGAGGACTGACTATCCTCTGGAACACAAACTCAGTGCTGCTAGAAAACTTCATCGCCACTAGATGGTCCATTATTGGTTCAAACAAGCCAGGACACTTGGCTAATGTCTATGGCCCGGCCAGCCCAAGGGAGAAGCAGGCCTTCCTTAGGAATCTGAACTACTTATCAAATCTAAAGTAGCATAATAGATGGATTATCGGAGGAGATTTCAATATCATCCGCAGCCTGGAGGAAAAGAAAGGAGGATCAAGATGACTGGATCGAGAAACCAACGACTTCAACAGCCTCATAGACAATCTTCACCTTATCGACTTAGAGATTATCAATGGCACTCATACCTGGACAAATAGAAGAACCAGAACGCACCAAATTTCTTGCAAACTAGACTGGTTCCTCATCTCTGATTCCCTCATGTTGGAAGGCACAGCTCTGGAGGCTACCATCCTGAATTTCTCTGGTTCGGACCATTTTCCTATTCAGCTATGGCTAGACATACCAGCCATGTCGGGAAAGAAACCCTTCAGGTTTGAACAGTTCCAGCTCGACCACCCCGATTTCCAGGCAAAAATACAGGACTGGTGGAGGGAGGTAGAGGTCTCTCACGGCTCAAAAATGTACAAATTTCAGCAGAAGTTAAAAAACCTCAAACAACTTCTCAAGCTTTGGAATAAGCATACCTTCGGCAACATCTTTGATTCCCAGAGGCAGCTATTAGAGCGAATGAGATAAATTCAAAACCAGATCAGAACTCAGGGGCTAAAAAATGAGCTAAAAGACCAGGAAGAAACAGTAAATCAACAGTTGGAAGCAAGGAAAAGACAAGAAGAGATTCTTTGGAAACAAAAATCGCACATCCAATGGCTCAAGGAGGGGGAACGCAACACCAAATTATTTCATAGGATGGTCATCCATAGAAGGCACACCAATAAGATCACGCATCTCATCTCTGCAATCGGGGAGACCATTCACTCCCACGCAGACATGGAGTCGATCCTGATTGAATACTATCAAGATCTCCTCACAGAACCTATCTCGGATAGACATGCGGCCATTACTAAAGTCACGCAGCATGTTCCCTCCCTCGTTACCCAGGAGAAAAAACCAGCTATGCTTAGGCCTATTACAATCGAGGAGGTGGATCAGGCGCTCCAGGACACACCCAAATGCAAGGCCCCGGGACCTGACGGATTCATCAACAATTTCTTCCACCATTGCTGGCCGATGATCAGGGTCGAGGTTTGGGAAATTTTGGAAGATTCCAGAGTCACGAGACAATTCCTACGGGCTCTTAATGCGACTTTCCTCACCTTAATACCCAAAGAGGGGCAGGCACACCACCCCAAGCAGTTCAGACCCATAGCTCTTTGTAATGTAATCTACAAACTCCTAACAAAGGTGATTGCTAGGAGACTCAAGCCTATCTTACCGACAATTATTTCCCCAGAACAATCAGGCTATGTTGAAGGCAGACAAATCATGGACAGCGTCATCCTAGCACATGAAGTGATCCACTCTCTGCAGAAGACCAAAACACCAGGTATGCTCCTCAAATTAGATCTCTCTAAAGACTTTGACAAGATAAGCTGGGAATATATGCGGGCAATGCTCCTAGCCTTTGGTTTTGATCAAAGATGGGTGTCTTGGATTCTGAATCTAACTTACTCGGCTTTCTTCTCCATTATTATCAATGGTGTCCCCCCTCGACCCTTCTCTCCCTCAAGAGGAATTCGATAGGGAGACCCTCTCTCCCCTTTCCTCTTCATCATTATGGCCGAAGGTCTTGGACATTCCATCCGTGCAGCTATTGAAAGCAACCTTCTGACAGGCTTACCCTTGCATGGCATCTCCCCTCCTATCTCGCACAGTCAATTTGTGGATGACACGCTTCTAATGGGAACCCCAACTGTCCGCGAAGCCAACTCTCTTCTTGCCATTCTCCAAACCTTCTCAGAAGCCTTGGGGCTGGACTGCAACAAGGATAAGTCCCAAATTTTTTTCTTCAATATGCCACCTCTGATTCAGCTTCATATCACTGAAATATTAGGTTTCAACAGAAGCTCCCTTCCGTCCAAATACCTTGGCATTCCCATGATTG
The DNA here is from genome assembly GCA_010110895.2 of Picea sitchensis. NCBI lineage: Eukaryota > Viridiplantae > Streptophyta > Pinopsida > Pinales > Pinaceae > Picea > Picea sitchensis. Next base: position 99,461 of record SNQJ01S0026214.1, on the reverse strand, counting down.
ACAATGCCCTCCATAATTCCTCGTGGGAACACCTTCTATCCTCCTTTACCAAGAGGCTCTCCTCCTGGACCTACCGAGTTCTAAATCTTCCCAGTCGTCTCATTCTTCTCCGAGCTGTCCTTCAAGCCCTTCCTATTTACATCTTCTCAGCGCTGGCTGCACCAAGATATGTTCTCACAAACATTAAAAATCTACAGCGAAACTTCTTCTGGAAAGGCATCAATTCAGGAAGGAAAATAGCATTGGTCAGCTGGGATAAATTATGTTGATCCAAAGACCAAGGAGGCTTGGGATTGCGGGACCCCCTCATTATGAACAAAGTTCTGAGCACCAAAATTTGGTGGCGGTGGCTCAAGCATCCCAAGGACCTCTGGGCCAGACTTTGGAGGAAAAAATATGCGCCAATGTGGCAGAAAAGAACCTAATTCGATGGAATGGGGAAAGCCCCGGCTCCTTGATATGGACAGCGGCCAGACAGAACAAGCAGCTGGTTACTCGGAGCGCCTTTTGGGAAATCAGAAATGGGGAAACAACTCTCTTCTAGAAATATTCTTGGCAACAATGGTCAGTTTTAGACAATGAGGACTAGGCAAGAGACATCTTCCCCCAAGCTACACTAGTGGGCCTGACAAGAGTAGCTGACTACTGGTAGGACAATTCCCTAGAAGACACTTGGTGAAGCTGGCACCTGGACAGGGAACGCACTAATCTGGAAGCGCATGTGGACCTGGAACCCTGGTAAGAGGAAATGGCCAAGCGAAAGATTCCCAAAATTGCAGGAGAGGATATCCTTCACTGGGGATATTCGCCAAGGGGCACCTACAGTACGAAGGAAGCTTATCAGATCATAACTCAGGTAGACCCTCTCCCTACAAGGGGTGTTTGGCGCAAAATCTGGAGTCTTAAACACTGGCCAAAGATCACCCTCTTTCTCTGGCTTGTTTCCCACTCAAGCATACTCACTTGGGATAACCTCTCAAAAAGGGGTTTTGTTGGGCCCTCCATTTGCATGCTTTGTGAAGCGGCAGAAGAAACCATGAATCATCTCCTCAACTCTTGTCCTTACACGGCTCAACTTTGGGATCAAGTGGCACTCATCATGTGCACGTTGGATCACCATAGAGAGAGTATCATTGATACTATCACAGACTGGAGGGACCAGGCTTTCCATTCCCCCCTCCTCAATCGCATTTGGCAATTACTTCCAGGCTTCATCCTTTGGCAAACTTGGAAAGAAAGGAACAAAAGGCTCTTCATAAATACTTCTCTCTCTTGGAAACATTGCTGGCATCAATGCCACTGCAATATCTTGGAAACTATCAACCTTCAGCAGTGGACCAGCGAAAACTTGCTCAACATTCCTTCCGAACTCATAATCCTATAGCATTGGCAGCCTCTTCCTTCTCTTCATCATCTGCCCCTCACTTCTCTTTCCAACCCTCTCATCAGCCCCTCCTTTTGGGACCCCCCCCAGTTGACTTCATTAAACTCAATTTTGACAGTGCCTTTAAAGGCAATCCAGGTGCAGCAGGTTATGGAGTAGTCTTCTGCAACCACCTAGGGCACATCATACTCATCAACACAGGCAACCTTGGGCATTCCACGAACAATGCAACAGAACTCTGGGGACTCATCTGGGGATTTCAATTAGCCATTGACTACAATTTTAACAAGCTAATAGTTGAGGGGGACTCACAGATCATCATCAATTTTCTCCGCAGAATTCTAAATGGAGCAAACTCGGACAGAATTTCGCCTAGTTGGAGGCTCTCACATGGGTTACAGATGGTCATAGACCTAATGAAACCAACTCAGGCAGTCATACCTGCTCATGTCATAAGGAAGGCGAATCAAGTCGCAGATGAGCTAGCCAATATGGGCACTACTTGGATTGGTCCAGAACTCCTCTGCAATTCGGCTCTGGAACCTGATCACCCCATTCTCCAGCATTGTATCCGCAAAGATAGAACAGTGGACACACCCCTAGATGGGGTTCTATTGCGATACACATGGCGCGACGAGGTGGAGAGGCCCGACTAGCAAAGCACGGAGCCATGCGACGGGCTCGTGCCTTCGCCTGCCACCCTTAACCAGCATTAAATGGCCATTAACATGGCGCGGGGAGCAATTAAACAGCTCCTTCCTCCCCTCAACCTTCATTTCATGGCTGGGTTCTATTTTCATTTTGTCTGTCTCTGCACGGGCTTCAACTGGCATCCCCCCTTGCCGCCTCCGTCTGAGCTATTTGGGATTTGCAGGCTCATCACAGCCCTGGTCCGGTTGCGGGCTTCCTTTCACTCCCCGCTGCACCTGGTGCTCTCCATCCAGTTCACGACCAGAATCATGCCGCGCCCCCGAGGGAACCCGCGCAGAGGCTCCCCATGGAAACCTCGCCGACCCTCTGTATCGCCTCTTGCTTCGCCTTCCTCCTGCTCCTCTCCTTCCATTCAGCCGAAACCAATTCTTCCCTCACCCCCTGTTTTAGCTGTTTCACAATTTGATAGCCTGACTATCGTCCCCAGGCTATCGTCTTCTGCCTCGCACCATCACCCTGACCCTCCATTGTTCGAGCATCCTCCTACTCCAATTCCTAACTCTGTTGGGAAGACTGTGGGGGAACCACCTCCGTACGAACCTCAAAGCACCAAGAACCCGTCCCCGAACTCTTTCCCTGACACACAGCTTCGGGAAAGCCTGGAAATTCTCTTTGGCTTGGTCTTCGAACTCCGCCAGGGGGTGGAGGATCTCCAATTCCGTCTATTGGCTGTGGATGGAAAGGTAGCAGTCCTTCTCCAGCTCCTTACCTCTCTTCAAGAGGCTTTCCCCACGGACCTCGTAGGTGCGGCTTCGGCAGAGGAACCTGGTGGTGCAACCAACGAAGGAAATGTCCAGGAGTAGCGTTTAGCAAGAAATGAGCAAGATCAAGCCATGCACGAGGATAAGGTGACGGATATGGACACAACCTGTGGCGCGATGCAGGATACCTCGCCAGCTATCGACAGGACTGAGGGAAGCATGGACGCGGGGAAGCAGTGGGCCGATCAAGTGACTTATGTCAAGGAGGAGCCGTGGTCCGAGGCTGTCCACGTCACTTGGCCAGGTTATCCGCCAAATGTATGAGGTCATGAGAATACTTCCAGTTTCATTAGTGTCTCTACTTTTTAGTTGTTGTCTAGTTATTTTTAAACAATTTACTTGGACTATTACACTACTTAAGTTTGAATTCCATGCTGGCTGGACTGGTTTCCCCTCTGTTGGGGCAGTCCAGTAACTACAGCAAGAATATTCTCTGTACTTTGTATCTCTTTTTGGTCCAGGAAGGCCCTTTATATATAATACTACTAACTTACAAAAAAATAAAAATAAATGGGTAACCTCTACTTATAATATATCAAATTCACAAGATAAGATACTTTTTCAAATGAGTTTCTTTGAAATATATATATATATATATATATATATATACAAGGGGCAAAGAATGATAGAGTGCAATAACAGTAAATTGACATCACTATAAATATAATGAATGAGAGTCATGGTTAGGGGCTTAACATGTCTCTCCCCTTCAAACCATCATTTCCCTTATTGTTGATTAGCTTTGGATGTTTTTGTGTGAATAAATCATCTTCCCAAGTCGCATCTTTTGTTGGCAGGTTCTTCCACTTTATGAGCTCCTCAATGACTACTTGGTTTCATAGTTTTTTTACTAGTGTTTCAATTATTGTTTCAAGTTCTAGTATGACTTTTCCCTCTTCATCCAACTCTCGAAAAATATTTTGAACCGATATCGTGACATTGATTACCCTCTTTAAACGTGAAACATCAAAGACTGGATGTACACATGAAGACATATGAAACTCTAATGTCTGTTCCATACTTTCAATCCTTTGCAACACCTTCTAGGGACCACAATACTTGGGTAATAACTTATTGTCCTCATTTGTTTCTTAAGGAACATATGTCTTTATGGTTGTAGCTTCAAAATATTACCCAATCCCCCACTTCAAAGTGTCTTTCACTATTGTATTGATATGCTTGTTGTTTCATTAGGTTTTTTGCTATACACAAGTTGTCCTTAAATAGTTGGAGAACCTCATATTGGTGCTCCATGTGATCCTCCACTACTTGAACCTTTGGCTTTCCTCTCAAGGGATATGCAATGGATGGAGGATGATACCCATAGAGTGTCATAAATAAGGATATTTTGGATGAAGGATGGAAGGATTTTTTGTACCACCATTTTGCCTAAGGTAACCAATTGACCCATTGTGACTACTTAACAAATGTAAAGAAATGGAGATAACATTATATACATTTATTCACAATCTTAATTTTCCCATCAAACTAGGGATGGTAAGAGGAGTTTGTGATTCGATCCACAACCACTACAATGAAATTATTCTCTACAAACTTTAATCGACCTATAATAAATTTATTGAGAGCTCTTCTCTATATTGACTTGGTATGGATAATAGTTCTTGAAGACCCAAGGTCTTGATCATATCTCCTTTGTTATTTTGTCAAACCAAACACCCAGTCACAAACTTTTAAATTTCAATTTGAATACCTTCATAGAACATATCCTTCCTGACCCTGGGATAAGCTTGTATAAATCTGAAGTGTCCCCCTATAGGCAAAGTGTGCAATTTTAAAAGGACCTTCTATTTGATTTGAGAATTCTTACATAAATATAGGCGATCTTTATACCAAGGTGATTCATTCTTCCACACAAAGTTTTCTAATGGACTAAGTTCCTATTGTAACTATTAAATAAGATTCCATATATTTTGGTCATGCTTCCATTCTATCCTTGCTTCTTGCACCCAATCAAATTGTAAAATGGAAATAACACAAATAAAGGCCTTGGTGTCCTCTTCTTTCCTTGAAAGTGCATATGTGACCACATTCTCTTTCCATTTTTGTCAATAATTTCAAAGTCATAACCTAGCATCTTTCTGAGCCATTTTTATTGCTCTTCTGAAGATAGTCATGTTTGAATAAATACTTGAAACTATCCTAATCTATTTTTACCTTGAAGTGTCTTATTATTAGGTAATAGCGCCATTGCTTAATTGTATGCAATATGGCCAACATTTCCTTTTCATAAATGGGTTTGAATAAGTTATTTCCTTTAATTTGGTAGCTTTCAAAGACAAGGGGACTTCTTTCTTGCATTAAAGGTGCACCAATGCCATGCCCCAAGGCATCGTACTCTACAATAAAATGTTTTCATGAAGTTGGGTGTGACCAAGACAAGAGTTCTACACATGGCATCCTTAATATTTTCAAAATCTTGGGTTGTTTCTGGAGTCCAACAAAATGCATCGTTTTTCAACAATGATGTTAGAGGTGTTGTTATTCAACCATAGCTCTTGAAAAACTTATTATAATATCTTGTCAATCCTAATAATCCCCTAACATTCTTCAATGTTTTTGGAATTGTCATTTTCATAATAGCTTTAATTTTGTTAAGGTCTACCTTGATGCCCTCATGAGATACAATATGACTCAAATATTCCACTACTTGAACCCCGAAGGAACACTTGGAAGGCTTTTCATATAGTTATTTCTCCTTCAATATTTTTAAGACCATGTCAACATGTTGTACATGTTCTTCCCAAGATTTGTTGTAAACTAGTATATCATCAAGAAAGGCCAACACAGATGTTTTGAGGAAAGGCTTGAAAATATAATTCATCAAGCTTTGAAATGTGGAAGTTGCATTAACAAAACCAAAAGTCATCACCAAAAAATCATAATGACCTTCATGTGTTTTAAAGGTTGTTTTGGGGGTGTCTTATATGTTCATTTTAATCTAATGATATTTTGAGTGGAGATGCAACTTAGTAAAGAAAAATACTCCCTATAATTCATCTAGAAATTCATCAATGACAAGAATATGAAACTTATTTTTAATGGTATATAGTTGCATTCTTTATAATATGGACACATACACCATGGAGATTCCTTTTTGTAAACCATAATCATTGGTGGAGAGAAATCACTTTGGCTAGGTCAAATGATGCTAGCATCTAGCATTTCTTGAACCATATACTCAATCTCTCTTTTCTGAGCATAAGGGTACTTGCAAGGTCATATGTTAGGAAAATGGCTCCCTAGGATTATTTTATTAGTATGATCATACTATCTAGTAGGAGGAATACCTTTGAGAATCTCAGTAAATACCTTAAAATGATTGTTGATAACTCTTTGGAGATGTAAGGGTAGAGAGGGATTATATGTCTTAACATATAGTGAGCACAGTTGTTCAATTACTCCTTTGGGTCCCTTTTTTAATTGTTTTGTCATGTTGTTAGAGATTATCACTTTAAATGGTTTACCTTGCATAACTTTGATTTCAATTTCCTTTCCTTTGAATAAAATACTCATGAAAATATCCTAGAAATTGAAATCCATTGTTCTGAATGGTAGTAACCACTGGACCCCTAATACCACATCAACATCACCCATTTGGATTACAATCATTTGTATTCAAGAAATAAGCCCCCATCATGAGCTTGATACTAGGTAACTTCCTTGAATAGTTGATGATACCTTCATTTATAATCATTACCTAAAACGTTGGTGATATATATATATATATATATATATATATATAAGATTGGGAAGTTTGGTTAATTCGTGGTTAATGAAGTTACGGGTACTACAACAATAAACCAACATTGTTATTTTTTCTTGATATATCCTTCTATCTTGAGAGTTTTATGAGTGTTGATGCCAACCAAAGCATGAAAATATATGGTTGGAGTAGCCTCATATAGTTTTATATCACGAGTTGATTTCATCTCTTGTTCTTCTTCCTTTTCACAATCTATGTAGAATAATTTATTCTCACCACACTTCCCCTTATTATGATTGCTATCAAAATTGAAACAATATAGTCATGTTTCTTTTCTTTCATCCAATTGTTGAGGTGTCAACATTGTAGGTTGAGTTACGTTAGGAGTGGGAACACTACATTCCTTGTAGGCGTTAGTAGAAAACATTTTAGTAGCCATGTTTTACCTTCAACTCTCTTTTCCACACTAAAATCCTTATCCAAGGATTTAGGCTCTAAGAGACCCACCTCATGTTGAATTCTCTCCTTTAAACTACCCATAAAGAGATTCAACAATTTATCCTCTTAGAGGTCCTTCACTCTAAGACTTGTATTTTGAAACCATTCAATGTGCTTTGTAACTAGACCTCTTTCCCTAAGATTTTTCAATTGGTTGAAGAAGGTGTTCCCTACATTATCTTCATAATGCTCTATCAATTCATTCATAGAAATGGACTAAGAAACAATAAAATGTTTTTTTTGTTCACAAAGCCATCAATACCACACAAATGATCAAGTTCTAAATATAAGGATACAATAGTTATATTTTTTATTGTTGGAACTTGGTATAGATCAAAGAATTTCTCCACCTAGAATACCATGTCATGGGATCATTACCATCAAACTTCCTCATTTCGATCTTGTGAATAAAGTAGTTCATTGGTCCTAAGTTGAAACCACGATGATATGGATCTGATGAATGATCTAGTGTCTAGGACTCAATCCTCCTTTTCTCTAGATGTGTTAAAATGTTCTCCATATGTGACAATGGCTCAAAACAATCTTACTAACCTAACAAGAACTCTCCAAAGTTCTCATTTTTTTAGAGGTCGCATTTAATGGTTGGTTTTACCTCCATTTTGAAAATTGGTGCTACTAGTTGTACTCTTTTTTTACAAGGTTAAAATTATGACCTTTTGCAACCATGACTTGGAATGTTGTAAACAAAAACCCTTAAAATCAAACCCAAAATTGAAAAGTGGTGCTAGCAATAACACCCTTTTTTTAAAGCTAAAATTACAACTTGTTTAAAACCATGGGCTTAACAACTGGCACCATTATAACCAAAATCTTAAAATCAACATTGGAATTAAGAAGCGGTGCTACAAGTAACACCGTTTTTCTTTATGGAAGGTTAAAATTACAACTAATTTGAAACCATGGCCTTAACAACAAGTACCATTGCAACCAAAATTTTAAAATCAAACCTTAAATTGAAAAGAGGTACTAATAGTAACTCCATTTTTTTTTTTTTT
>SNQJ01S0026214.1:56417-74373 GCA_010110895.2 Picea sitchensis | reverse complement strand
GACTGACATAGAAACTACACTGGCGTATACTGTAAGTGACCCCCAAAACCCCAATAATTACCTAGTTTATGTTGTTGATCATGACTTAGGAAATTGTATATTATCTATAGATGACGATTTTGAAGAATGTACAGAAGAAGAAAATAAAAAAGTAGAAAAAACAAAGAAAGGTGTAAATAGTAGAGAAGGAATGTGGAAAATGTTTTTTGATGGCGCTTCGTCCTGCGAAGGAGTAGGGACTGGAGTGTTATTTGTAGCGCCAGGAGATGAGTGCGTTATTCCCTTCTCATATATATTACAGTGGGAGATTGATTATATGAATAATGTCTGTGAATATGAAGCTTTAGTCTTAGGATTGGAAGCTGCTAGAAAGATAAAAATTGAACATTTGATAGTTTATGGTGACGCAGAGTTCATTGAGAAAAAAATAAAACAACAGTATCAAACTAAGCATCCAAGGATGAGATCATACAGAAATTGCTCCTGCGATTTTATAGATAATTTCTTCTCATATTTTAATATTCACTCTATTCCTAAAATGGAAAATCAACAAGTCGACTCTTTAGCCAAAGTTGTTGCTACCTTTGTACCACCTACTATCCTAAAACTGAAATATCACATCGAAATGAGACACAGGCCTTCGATCCCGAACAATGTTCAGCACTGGAAAGTCTTTGAAGATGACGAAAAAAACAGACAGTTCCTTGAAATGGTCGACGAGTTTTATGAGACTCACATAGATCGGGAAAACCAGAACAATCTTATTTGGGTCATGCAGGAAGGTGAAGAACCTGAAAAGTTCCAGGATAAGATCGCAAACCACCACATGATCGTACTTAAGAACAATCATATCCAAAGAGGTATGATCCCCTTAGAGAGATTGTTTGACCATGATGACATACCTTTAAATTCTTCCATATGACCTCAGCCCAAAGAGGTTGAAGACTGTAATATAGGCACTGAATAATATCCTAAACTGGTCAAGATATCTAAATACCTTCCAGCCCAAATGAAGAATAAGTACGTCGAGTTTCTTAGGAAATATAAAGACATTTTTGTGTGGTCCTATGATAATATGAAAACTTACGATACCTATGTTATTGAACACAAGATTCCTCTTAAACATGGTATCAAACCTTTCAGGAAGAAACTCAGAAAAATAAATCCTATTCTCCTGCCAGTGATAGAAAGGAAAGTCAAGAATATTATCGATGTGAAAATTATTGTTCCACTTAGGTATTCTGAATGGGTAGTAAATTTGGTACCTGTCAGAAAGGAAATGGAAAAATAAGGCTCTGTGTAGATTTCATAAACTTAAATCGCTCATCCCTCAAAGACAGCTATCCACTACCGAAAATGGATCATGTTCTAGAGAAGGTAGTTGGAGCTAACAGGATGTCCATGATTGATGGTTTTTCGAAATACAATCAAATCGTTGTCCATGAAGATGATAGAGAAAAAATTGTGTTTACCACTCCGTGGGGAACTTTTATGTACGATAAAATGCCATTTGGTTTGATGAATGCAGTGGCTACTTTCCAGAGAGATATGGACATTGCATTCGTCGACGAGAAAGAAAAATTCATTGTTATTTATCTTGATTATTTGACGGTTTTTTCTAACTCTGGTGCATAACATATGCTACACCTTAGGAAGACCTTCGAAAAATGCAGAAATTTCGATTTGTCTCTTAATCCTAAGAAATCCCATTTCTCTATGCAAGAAGGTAAGCTCTTGGGTCATATAGTGTCAAAAGAAGGAATCAAGATTGACCCTAAACAAGTTGAGGCTATAGACACGATTAATATTCCTAGGAACAGAAAATAAATTCAATATTTTTTAGGAAAGATCAACTTTTTGAGAAGATTCATTCCCAATTTTGATGAAATAATTAAAATGATTACAGATATGTTGAAAAAAGACACCGAAGTGAAATGGATTGTTGAAGCTAAAGAATCATTCAAACGCATCAAGAAATGTATAGGGGAAGCACCGTTGTTAGCAAGTCCAGACTATACAAAGGAATTATTTATCTTCTCATTCGCTTCCAAACATATTGTTGCAGCAGTACTCCTGTAAAAGAACGAGGAAGGATTCGAGCAAGCAATAACTTTCTTCAACAAAAGCCTCAGGGATGCAGAATTAAGGTACAGTATACTTGAGAAGTAATCATACACAATGGTGAAGGATCTCAAGGATTTCAGGACATATGTACTGCATTACAAGATAATCGCTTACGTGCCAACTAATGCTATCAAAGACATTTTAGTTCAGTCGGACAATGATGGGAGAAGACGAGGATGGTTGGCTAAAATTCAAGAATTTGATCTAAAAGTGAAATCGACCAAGCTAGTCAAAGGTCAAGGCCTGGTGAAAATGTTAGTCGAATCAAATTTTAGGGCACTCGGAATAAATCACATGGAATCACATGAATATCTCCCAGACATAGAGGAGCTTGATGATAAAACCCCTATGATTCAGATTGAAGATAATTTTTCTTCCTCTGCTTGGTATTGCGATATTGTTTCATACCTCCTTACCCTTCAGTGCCCAAATGACATGACTCCATCCAAAGTGAGAAATTTGAAGCTACACGCAGTTAAATATTGTATTATTGATGGCCATTTGTACTAGAAGGATCCTCTAGGTTTCTTGTTATGTTTCTTAATAGAATCTGAAACAGAAGGTGTCATAAATTAATTTCATGAAGGAGTGTGTGCAGGACACCACGCCTGGAGGGAAACGGCCTACAAGATTTTAAGAGCTTGATATTATTGGCCAAAGTTATTTACTGGTGTGAATGCCAAGATCAGAGCCTGTAACTCTTGCCAACTATTCTCTGGCAAGAAAAATCTCCCTGCACTACCTGTTGTCGCAAGAGTTGACTCTAGGCTGTAATAGAGCCAAGCCTTAGCACATTTTGAAAAAGATAATAATGGGTGATTGATCAGTTATTGGAGGCTTCTGAGAACTAGGTTTGAAAGAACCTTTCAACCATTAAAAATCACAAATAAAGAGGCATGACCTCGTCTTCTAAATCCATTTAAAATCATAACGATGGATAGAAGATAAGAGATAGACAAAACTGAAAGAAAAATCCAGGTATCCAATTCTGATAAATCTAGTCTTCCTTTTGGTAGAAGAATGACAATGATTTCAAATATCTGGACATAGGTCTTGTCTCACTCATAGCAAGACAGAGGCAAAGATATGAACAAATATAACTTGTAAATAAGGCAAAACAATTAAAATGCAGGTCTTTCTATACTCACAGTAGAACAGAGGAAAAACTGGACTTGAAAGAATGCTCTTAATTAGTCATAGTTGAAGTCTCACTGAATTGTAACTATTACAAGTTAAATAAAATAAGGAGCAAAAGAAAGAGAAGTAATGAAAACTTCAGAAACAGGACACAGGAAAAAGACAAAAATTAACATAGTGAGATATACAATCTCTTTGCTTCTGTCAAGTGTATTGCTGGAAAGACTACATTACAATCCTAGCCTCAAAGGCTCTCGGGTTTTCCCCCTTTTTTGATACATTCGGAACTCCTAATATTTATATTAGATGAGTTCCTTCGGTTTGAAACCGATTACAATGATCTCTGAAAGAAACGTTTCGGTTTGAAACCGATTACAATGATATCTGAAAGAAACGTTTCATTTATGAATGTATATCATAGGAATATTTAAAATTTAGTTGGATTTAATTTGATGTCATCTATTGATGATCTGTATTTGACTTCTGTTGCATGATTGGTATTTTTTGTTGACTGTGTCTCGAGTCATCTGTCACCTACAATGAGTTTACTGGCGTAAATGATTGCGGTTGAAGCCGTGGAGATGGTGATTGGATAGCTAGCTCAATGAGATCTCGTTATGGGAAGGTGGTACGCCTGTCGAGAGGTGACGTGTGGTAAGAGTGGGAGATATGTGGCAAGGGGGAGAGGCTATGAAATTGTGATGGATTCTCTATTTTGCGAGGGAGTGAAGAAATGGTTTTGAGGTAACCCACTTTTTGTCCCACAATGCATCTAGTGATGAAACGTAACCCCGAGAGAAAACCGCGGTTTAAATTACGGGACCGCCTCTCGAAATTAAACCCTACACAACTACGCACCCCACAATTTCTTTTGGCCGCTGATCTAGGTGAGAGAAAGATAAACTGTCAGATCTCGCAAAGTGAAATAAGCACCCAAAGGTTAAGCCAAGGTCACAACTCTAGGTCATATGTAGATAAGATAGAGCGAATTTCATGCAATTCCTATCCATCGATCTGAGCGGGGGACACATGTCAGACGATCTCTATATTCGACTATTTCATACTCTGGAAGGAGGCAAGCAGTGTTGAGTAAAGAACTCCGGAAGCTCCGAAGTAAATATCAGTCATCCAAATCAAAAGGACAAGTGGCACCAGATATCTCGCTTCAAGGATAACCACTTCGGAAGAAATATGGATGTATGAAGAGAGAACTCCCGAAGCCTGGAGTTCCGAATTAAATATCTGACGTTGAAATCAAGAGGACACACGGTAAGAGATCCTCCACTTCAGGGATTTATCATTTCGTAGATTTGCACCTTGGAATGCCCAAAGCCCGGAGTTCCGAAGTAAATCCTCACTATTCAAATAAAAAGGACACGGGGTGCCAGATCTCTCACTTCAGGGATAACCACTTTGGAAGAAAGCTGTATGTATGAAGTGAGAACTCTCAAAGCCCAGAGTTCCAAAGTAAATCTCTGTCTTTGAAATCAAGAGGACACGTGGAAGGAGATCCTCCACTTTAGGGATTTATCATTTCGGAGATTTGCACCTTGGAACGCCTGAAGCTCGGAGTTATGAAGTAAATACTCACCATTGAAATCAAAATGACACACGGCAGGAGATCCTCTACTTCAGGGATTTAGCATTTTAGATATTTTCACCTTGGAACGCCCGAAGCCTGGAGTTCCAAAGTAAATCTTCATCATTGAAATCAAAAGGACACGCGACAGGAGATCCTCTACTTTGGGGATTTACCATTTCAGATATTTGCACCTTGGAATGCCCGAAGTCTGGAGTTCCAAAGTAAATCCTCATCATTCAAATCAAAAGGACACGCGGAAGGATATCCTGTACTTTGGAGACTTAGCACTTCGGAGATTTTTTGCTCCATTTTTTGTCGATTTAGCCCCTTCCCTACTATATTTTGTCCTTTTCTTAGTTTATCTACCTTCTGAACTGATTTATCGTTCCACTAGATTATGAAATCTGATCCATCAAGTTTTCTTGCAACTTTTCGCGACACCATAATCCTTGAGGAAATAAGATTACCCTGCCTGTAACAAGATAAATTTGTAAGTTCTTCACTAAATAAAAACTGCTAATCACAATTCAAATTGTTAACTTTAGCCAATCATACATATCGTTAATACTTCGGTGTTCGTGGGTGTTGGGTACAATTAGGGTATAAATCTCCCGAAGGTGAAATTCACAAAGAAGTTAATCTCCTATTACTCACATTTATTTTTTAATTTATCATGTTTTAAACCTTGAATTATCCTTAAGTACTTCGACGCTTCGGCATTCGGGGTTTTCATTGTTTAGACTTGTTGGAATACCCGAAGCGTGAAGCTCTAAGGTGAACGTTTGAGACTTTCTTTAAAACTCAAGCAACTTCTACAATTCAGAGATCATTAAGACTGTTTGATCAAATTAGAGTAGCTAATCGACTGTGGATATCGTAAGAGCCTTTTCAACAAGCGATGAATTTATCTTTTAAATTTAAAAGGTGAATCTATAAGTTTCTTTTTATTTTTGGGTGAAAATTTTATTTCTAAGAGGAAAAATCTAAAGCTCAAAATCTCAAAATTAAATGTGTTCCAACATAGGCTCCATCTGGGGATTGCGGCTCCATGTGAGGTGCGAAAGAACAATAGACCAAGTGCCTTTATTGGGTAAATGGATTCATTACTTCTTTTTAAAAAACATTTTCCTGTTTTATTTAAGAATTGATCATTCATAGGAAAATGAAACTAACCAAGTCCAAAAATCTTCAAAACATACTTAATGATCGATCTCAAATTAGGCTATTAAAAATTTCCTCTTCTTAAAACTGATTTTAGAATTGTTTAAGATAATCAAAATAGTTTTAACTAAAATATCAACTTCGACCAACTTTGTTCGCTTCAAGGTTAAGGAGATGTAACATATTTATTTAGGGAATCCCCAGTTGGTTCAGGATGTAAATATCACCGGAAAGAGAACTAGATGACAGAGTATGTTATATGGATATGTATGACAGCCTTACAAATACCATAGATATTGCTTCACTTCCAGTGAGCCTCTTCAGTACCCCGATGAAGTTATCTACATCTCCCATTTAATTTCCTTTCACCACTACAATTAGCACTTTTGTATTTTGCTGAGATGAGGGAAATCAATATATGAATTTCCTTTAATCATCTCTTTTGGACAAGGTGGGGGCAATTGGATTATGAATTTCCTTTCATCATCTCTTTTGGACAAGATGGGGGCAATCAGATTATGAATTTCCTTTCACCATTTGTCTTTTATTTTAATATTTTAAAGTGGGGGCAATCAATCTGTATGACACATACAAGGGATGATATATGTTTAAGATTTTTGAAACGAAGGTCTATCATCAATTTTAGGAATACTCTGAAACTAAATTTCTTCCAATTTTCAATACACCTTCGCCTATAGGAATTTTTTTATGGGAATCTTAATCTTTTCAAGGATAAACCTTGAGCAAAATTATCAGTTTAAAATATGATATCAGAGCTAAAATTTTCAGGATTAGCCTAGACATACTTTTTCAATTAAATTCAAAGGAACATAAATATTTTCGCCAAATCTTGTTTTGAAAATATGTTTTGAAGTTTTCAGAGTCAAGGTAAGTTACTTTATTTCTATGAAGGCTAAGAAAGGATAAAGAAAATCTTAAGTGGATAAGAAATTTGGGATAGGAAAAGATAACCAAATCGAGGATTCGGAGGACCTGAAACAAAATACCATGATCCTATACAAGTTTGTGTATTTTAGTTCAGATTTCTTTCGAGTTTATTTATTATCATTTTTATTTTTATTTCAAAGATGGATTTAGAATTTATCAGCATTACACTTTAAGTTGTAGCTTTATACCTCTTTGATTTTTAGTTCAGGTGATAATATTATCATAAGAAAAAATTCCTTCACATTCATTTCAAGAAGAATTTTCTTGAAATTTATTTGAGCTATAAGAAGAGTAGGAACTCATACCTTAATTTCCTTTTGAATTTTCAGAAAGGCAGATTATTAAGTTATCATCTGTTTTTAGAGAAATAGAATGTTTTGAGTGTCGAATTTTTATTCAGCCTCAAAGAATATTTATTCTGCAAAACACCAAGGACAACAGAACACATTCATTCATCCTTCTACGACCTAAAATTAAGCTCGTTAAACTCTGAACCCCATTGTTGATGATTAAAATCGCAATGAGGATTTCGCCCGCAAAGTATTTCTAAAGTTATTAATTATAAGCTAATGATATATATAATACTAGTAGGTGGGACCCCCTTGTAGGTTGGAGGATCAGATCTAGTTCTTATTTGATGTTTTTACTACTGTTCGACACTGCTTATAGTTTTGAGAAAGATTGATGATCAATGTTGGTTCTATTCGCGACAGATGGATGAGGGATAAAGCATGTTTGTTCTCTTGCTCT
This sequence comes from Picea sitchensis, assembly GCA_010110895.2. Taxonomy (NCBI): domain Eukaryota; kingdom Viridiplantae; phylum Streptophyta; class Pinopsida; order Pinales; family Pinaceae; genus Picea; species Picea sitchensis. The sequence goes on along the minus strand of SNQJ01S0026214.1, from coordinate 66,671 downwards.
AGGCTTGAATGCAATGTCGTAATGGCTTATGATATCTATTGTTACCTTTGCTATTTAGTCCTGGATTTATTACTTGTGAAACTTTCAAAAGATAAATGTTAGTAACAACAAATAAAGAGCAATTGAAAGGAAATAAAGCAATATAAACAAAAATGCAAAAGGAGGGAACTAGACTATACTAATATGCTACATTGTATGTATTGGAATTAAAATGATCATTGTAAATCCTATATAACAAGTAATATCTATGCGATTTATTGAGTTACATGAAAACATGGTTGATATGCATTATGGTATAGTTGAAAATGGTAAGATGTGATGAGGGGGGTGCTCTTGGAAATTAGTGGATGTTGGTTTTGATGCATGTTTCAATTGAATGAATTAATGGATTAGTGGGTTGGTGTGTACTAAATAATTAAATGACTGGAGGTTGGAGGTGACATGCATTTACTGCACGTCACTCCATACCCCTCCCACTGGCCATCACTCTGGTTGGCTATTGTCAATTGTGGTCGTTGTGATAAAGCTTTTATTTTCAAGCAGAGGAAGAACTGCTCGACCAAGCTCGCATTTTTAAGGTGCTCTTGGTTAAGGTATGCCTTTTCGCCATCCATGAACTTGCTTTGGTTATGAAATATATATTGGCTTGGTGATGTATGGGCCTGTGCTTTCCTTAAGTCTGGAAACTGTGTAAATTGGTGATATGTTTCTTGAATGAATGGTTGGTGTGGTTTTCATTGCAATAACGTTTAAGGTCACAGTTTTATTGATCGTTCTGAGTGTTAGAATCCATGAAGGTCCTTTATCATCCTTATTGGTCTTGGTTGAAGGGCTTTTGTTTGGTCTATATTGTTTGCTTGTCTTCACGCATTCGTATCACCATACCTGGTTGTTTGTTGTTGTGGGGTTTATTGGGTTGAAATGCCTTGTGTCACTATGCATTGTTTCACTTGGATATGGGTTTGTTCGTGCTACTAATGGTTGCATAGTGGGTTATATTGATTTTTCTCAGCTTTGTTTTATCTCAGCGTTGTTAGTTGGTTGATTGGGAGAGCCATGAGGGTTATACCCTACGTGTTCTAAGTATTTCTACAAGGCCAAATGGAGCCTTTGCTCCTCTATTTAGAGTCTCTCCTATCTCATGAACTGTCACCCTGTCTGTAAATTTATTGATGGTATACCATGTGCGTGCACCGTTGGTCTCAAAGGTTCTCACTCGATGATGGGAGTCAACACTAGTCTCCCTGTGTTGGTCCACAGAGCGAACCCTTGTTTTATTAAGCCTGGTTTTTTATAAGAGGGAATCGTATATCCTTTCAGGTCTACTATTGATGGTTATAAATTGGTGGTGTATTGTCGACAGTGTTTGATTACTGGCTCGCCCCCGTTGATCATGTTGACAATGGTGTTGGTTTTGGTATCTAATCACTGCATTGGTTATTATAATCAAATGGATAAGCTAGGCATGGTTAATCGATTGATTGAAGAAATGGGATTGAATACACATTCGTTTTCTTTTACATTGGGATTGTTGAATTGTTGAGCCACCATTAGTTTTAATTGGTTAAGTCACAACAATGCTTCTTGCATGATACATGGGTATGAGTGGCGTGCCTACAACATGTTAAGTTGAGTTCATGATTGTTTTGATTGTTAAATTGTTGTGGGAGTATTGCAATCGTGGTGATTATGGTATGGTCATCCACTGTATATGCTATGGATATTATTGGTTGCGCCATCAGAGATGGTCATGGGCTTTTACACACTATGGTTTTGTTGCAATTTGATTAATTTGAGAGATGAGATCAGGCTTACTTTTGCTACCTCATTAAATTGATTGATAACCAAACATTGTGGATGTTTAAATTTAGAGTAGTTGGACTTGTACAGTCATAGAGATACTCTGCATTTTGTTGAATGGTATGTGTATTCCAAGAATAGTATGAGTTAAAGTGGTGATTGATTGTCTGTGTGTTTAAATGGAAAGTCATGATCTTTGCAATTAAAATATGGATCATTGTGTTTGACTGTCCACTATGTATTTTTAATGAATATCATGCATCTTAATGGAGATAGGCATGGGTGTTGTAGTAGTATGATCTCATTACAAATTAATTGTTAAGTGAACTTGAGGAATAAAATCGGGTGTGATCTTAGTGTTTGTGTTTGATTTGAAGAAATAATTATGGACGGTGGTTGATGTTTTGATAAGACAGATTGAAACAAGTGAGTGTGTGTTCATTTAGAAATTGTTTAAATATTAACTGGGACAGTTGGGAAGAAACAAAACTCTTACAGGTTGTCATATTGCCTTGTTTTGATGAGTTAGCGTTGATGATTTAGTTGCAAACAGTGAGTGTTGGCCCCTGACAAAGTTTTGAGGATCCTTGATCATGTTTGACCTATTTTTGGGACTTCGACAGACTGTCGAAGGCGGAGCGCAAGTTGAAGCGGAGACTGCGGGATCTTGACCCCTTTTTATGGATTTTTGGGTTTTGGGCTTATGTAACGGGTATGGGGATGTCGGACCATGGGTTTACCCATGTTTAGGCCCTCTTTGTAATGTATAAATAGAAGTCTAGGCAATGTAAGGAAGAGTCGGAGAAGAGGTTTTTGGTACTATGCTAAGTGAAAGTGATGATTGTAAATGCTTTGTGCAGACTGTGTGATATTTGTAAGGCTAAGTGCAAGTGATTGTAAGAGAATGCGAAGAGGCTTTGTGTTGTAACTCAGGGAAGGAGGATGTAACAGAGTGTGTGCAGATCTCATGTACTATGCGGAGTAAGATCTTGTGGCTCTGTGCATGTAGCTGATTGACCAAGATAATAAAAGAGAAGAAGAGTTGGTGGATGTAGCCCTAAGCTGGGGGTGAACCACGTATATCTTGTGTTGTGGTTTCTTTGTTATTTATGATTGTTCTCTTGTTTATGTGATTAATTGCTTAGTGCACTGATATATTCTTAGAAGAATCTAATTTGATAGCTTAGTGCTCAATAATGTGAATGAATGCTAGATATAATCTATGTTGGTGTGCTTAGTGCTTGAATGTTTTGGATCTGTGTGAATACTGCATTGCTCTGTTATTAGGTTTATCTGCACTGTAAACTAAGGTTGGATATTAATGAACTATAACTGCTAAGTGCTCTATTAAGGTGCTGTAATCATAGATCGGTGTCCCAGCTAAGGTTGTAGACACTGGGATCCTGCAACCACCCTTGCCTCTACCTCGGGTGAGACTTCATTTGCTTCGCAGGTGTTGCCGAAAGGGCCGGTAGTTAGGGTTTTGTTGGTGCGCTCTTGAGTGTTGAACCTTGGGTTTGCCCTTGTGCCAAAAAATGGTTTCATTTCCAGGATTGAAACTGCGATTGTTGGGAACTGAAGTAAAGAAAAATAGAATCTATATGCATAGATTTGCTACTGAATTACACAGTATCTGACCTGAAACTATAATTGTTGGGAACTATAGAAAAGAGAAAGATTTGTGCATAGATTTGTTGCCCTAGTGTGTAGTATTCCACTTGACCTGTGAAGCTCTGTGCCAAGAAAAAAAGTCATATCTGAAGTAAAGAGGTAATATCTGAAATCTTTGTGCTCTGATAAAAGTAAAGTAAGAATTTTTTGTTAAAGAGGTAAGATCTTAAAGCTTTGTGCTCTGATAAAGGAAAGAACAGTGAAAGGTTTTGATTAAAAAGGTAAGATAAGTAGAAATTTGTGTTTCAAAAGTATGGATCTAGGTATGTTTGATGAATTTTGTCCTAGTTTGAAAAGTAGGACACAACTAGATGAAAGCAAGTTTGATACGAGTAGATCTGACAAAAATAGTGAAAGATATGTTATTCCTATGCATAGAAAGAATGTTTGGACTAACAAATGGATGCAGGACCCCAGAAATATTTTTTTGCAGGTTAGTTACTGTGACCCTAGTGTGCAGTACAGGAAAGGTTGGGGATTGTTCAAAAGAAAAAGAGGATTAACTATTTTCTATAGTTGTAGAAGAACATGGCATCTTGCTAAGGAATTCCCTGGTAGGATACCTGGTTGTCTTTTTTCTAAAGCTATGGATCATGAAGTTTTAGATTGCCCTAGAATGATTTCTAAGCTTGAAAGAATGAATATGAGACAAGAAAACCCTGAGGAAGGTCAAGAAACTGAGACCATGGAAGAACCCTAAAAAGAATCAGAGAATATATTGCTACAAATGAAAGAAACCCTAAATGATCACATAAATATCAACTTATCAGAGATCTTCAAAGAAAAAGAATGCATAGAAGAAAGAATAGGAGACTTCGACATTGACTGTGTTCTAGATGAAGAAACACAGGTAAATATCATGATAGAAAGAACTTGGGAAACTTTAGGAAATCATGTTATGATTCCTTCATTGGGAGGAATAGGATTATTTAGAGGAAACATGATAAGCCTATGTGGAAGACTCACTCAGATATCCATGAGTGCTCATGGAACTTCGGCAGAGGAAGATTTTGAGATTGTTAAATTTATTAAGAACAACACCCCATTTGCTATATTACTAGGAAAAACTTGGATTGAAATGGATCAGGCCAGAAGGAAAGAAGAGGAAGTCTTAGAGCAGAAGAAGAAAGAATTAAATTATTTCATGACTAGGAGGATATCACACTTAATTGAAGAACAGGAGAACAGATCGAAGCTACTTAGAACCAAGAACTTGGATTTCAAAGTTGAAAGAACACAGACAGACTCATAGACGAGTAGAACAACTACCCGAGATAGAGAAGACGTATTACTCTCTGACCCTATGAAAGAATCTCAACAACATGAAGTTACTATGCCAAAAGAAGATAAGAATCAGAATGGAAACAGGAATACTGAGACGAAGATCACCGAGAAGAAGGCTAGAAAGCTTAGTAAGAAGAGAGAAAAGATAGAAAAGATGCAGATGGTTCCAGAAGGGACTTCATAGAAGGAATGTTTGCAAAACTGGAACTTCATTGGGATATCAGAACAACGCAACATGGCACTTCAACATGGCGAAGAAATATATCCATTGAAAGAATTATAAACATTAGCCTGATGCTCTGAATGGTTATAACATTAGTTATGGCCCAAAATCTCACCATCAAACCGTTGGGACCATGCCGCAACGAATAGAACCGCATTGATGAAGGCCTCTTATCCGTTGGAGAGATCCATTACATCGTGTCTACTTATTTCATCAACTGTTGCATAGAGAACACTTTTGCAAATTGTATCCAAGAGAACCCATTGCTACTGCATTGTGTTTACTGAGATCGACACCTGTTCTATTGCTTTGAGCATTCATTCATTGACCTGAGTTATCCGATCGAGAGCATGCATGTCGGATGAACTCAACACTGTGGATAATTCAGTCGAGGAAGTTTTAGTTAATATAATGGAAGAAAGAGTGATGTCCATAGGAGTTCAAGCTTCATCGACGCGAGGAGTGCAAGCCTCCCCGTCAACTACTCGCGGATCCGGACTATCCCGACCTGCGGAAGAGAAAAGAACCAGGCACCGATATGACTTGGCTAATGAAAATCTAATCCTGACCATCTTACCCAACTACATCCCACCTTTGGCCAACACGATGAGTCGTGACAGTGTCCCGAGGGACTTTGATTACACCTTGGTTACTACGTACCTCCCGAAGGGGATACGTGCAGTTAGAGCGCACCAGGATAAGATCGCGATGTTGAAGTTAAATGACTTCAAACTCAGAGACCGAAAGAACCATAATATGCTCGCTCGTTACAAATACTTGACCAGGACAAAGGGGAAGAACTCTAAAATAATCCCCCAGCCATGGACTATGAACCTTGCGTAGTCCACCCTCTTGAATGTAATGAAGATTCCACACTTTGGAAGGCACTAGGAGGTTAACGCGTGTGATAATATCCTTCTCTCATGTTACCATGGCGGCTACCTAGGGCTATACTAATGCATCACAATCGATCTGACACTGATCCATAGGATCATTGGATTGAGCATGCAAGAACCCGACCTGCAAGACTTCTACCCAGGGAAGGCTACAGATCGCGCATTGGCACAAAAGATCAAAGAAACATATGGTGATGTAGAAAAGGGAACATCAGGCTACAAGGTAGCTTCCATCTAGAAGGGCGCAATGCACCTAGCCTGCCAGCTTATGGCAGGAAAGCTCATGAGAAAGAACATACCTACACAGGTCACATGATTCATTGTTGACCTCACTGGGAAATGTGTAGAAGGACTCCAGATGAACTAGGTGAAGTACTTGGTAAACCAACTAGAATTAGAATGTCGCAAAGCTCAGTATCAGGGCTATGAGTTCCACTTTAGCTGGATCCTTATCCTTATCACATTTACCGCTTGGGAGATGCCCGAAGGTGCGACCTTCCCAAACATTGAGTTGTTCGAGCCGCTTACTGTGAAGTTCACCATGCTCTGGTACTCGAGCGATATGGGAAAACAATGGCAGTCGAATGTGTTATTTCATACATATTATATCCAACTGAAGAACTCTATCGAAGTTGTCCCTCGCATGACACCAAACATCCTATGTCAGTGCTGACCCCTCATGAAGTTCCGCGCAGATCGACACTTAATTTATATCACCGCGGGCACAAATGAGCATAAAGAAGAGTTTCATTCATACTACAAGCTCATAGAGGAGGACCTTGAAGAGATAACTAAGGACTGGTCTGCAGATCTCCTCATCCCCGCTGACCCCGCAGAAATGCCAAACCCTGAACAAATTGACAGCCCTGAGATCACTCATGAAGAAAAGGATACTCCTAGACCCAGTAGAAGGAAGAAGACTGAAGAGGTCAAAAACTTGAGCAGTGCATCGAAATAAATTGCTTCAGTATCACCTGGCTGAGGGGGTGATGATGAAGTAGATCAAGAAGAGACCAACAAAAAATAATATTAGCAGAAGCAGGGTGAAGTAACACCGCCTAGGGATGTTGTTGATGAGGCTGATCCCTTGAATAAAAGGAAGGTTTCCCCCACTAAACCCACTTCCTGAAAGAAATCCAGAGCCACCTTGAATAAGATGCAGATTGTTCTCACTGTAGATGACTTCGACTTCATTATCGCAGTTGTAGCAGATGCCTCACAGGACATCTTGCAGAAACATGAAGCCAAGAAGGAGGATATGTACGACATAATCGAGGTTGAACTCAGAGGGGTACAACAAGCCCTTCAATCCATCCATGCAGTATCCATTGCGCCCCTGCCACCAGAAGAACCAGAGTTGGAAGATGAGCCTACCCAACTCCGTAGACTAGCTGATGTGATCGAAGCTCACCTTCATCGAGCACAAGATGAGAAAGATCAGGCCACAATGGCCCTGAAACAAGCCCAAGAAGAAATGGTAGAGCAACGTCAGGTTGTACAAAAGGAGAAGGATGACCTTCAAACCAAGTTTGAAAAGAATAAAGCGTAGCTCCAATAAGAAAAAGAGAAGTTGCTCATAGAACAATTTGGATTCAAAGAAGCAGTTGACAGAGCACTTTGCTCTATGACAGGCTTAGAGCCAAAGGCAGAAGACTGAGTGGATAATCATGTAGCGCAGCTCATGAAAGATATCCAGCAGATTCAACAAAGAATAACAGACTTAGAGCTACAAACAGTGCCCAACACTCTGTAGGATGTGCGAGATCAAAGAGAAGAAACTTCTCGAAGCGCAATTGAGAGAATCAAGGCCCTCACCATGGAATGTAAACAACTAAGTGTTCGCAGTGCCCAGACTTATGAGCAACTCACTGAGGATCCTGAACTGAAGGCACTGGAGTCACAACTCCAGGAGGCAAAGCAACAAGCAGAAACAGTATAGGTGCAGTTGAAGCCCTTCTCAACCATTGAGAGGATGAAGCAATCCCAAGAATAGCGCACTTCTCAAAAGCAAGTCCACACCATTCAGAGAAAATTCATGGAAGTGAATCAAAGGCTCCAACCTATACAGGACGAGGCTTGTCAACTGTTTGCAGAGATTGAAGGATGAGGAGCAGAACTGGAAAAAGTCATCACTGCAGCTGAACAATGCTTAGAGGGACCTATCAATGAAGAAATTATCCAAGAATTCACCAAGCAAGAGTTTGTGGTGCAAAAATAGGTCGAAGCAGCTCGAGCCAAGATCGAGGATTTTGAGGCAGAGCTACCTAGATCAGAGTGACTCGGGATGAGTCACAAGTGAGTGTTGGGGGCCTATTGGCCCTTGACCAAGTTTTGAGGATCCTTGGTCATGTTTGACCTATTTTTGGGACTTCAACAGGTTGTCGAAGGTGGAGCGCAAGTCGAAGTGGAGATCGCGGGATCTCGACCCCTTTTTAGGGATTTTTGGGTTTTGGGCTTATGTAACGGGTATGGGGATGTCGGCCCATGGGTTTACCCATGTTTAGGCCCTCTTTATAATGTATAAATAGAAGTCTAGGCAATGTAAGGAAGAGTCAAAGAAGAGGTTTTTGGTACTATGCTAAGTGCAAGTGATGATTGTAAATGCTTTGTGTAGACTGTGTGAGATTTGCAAGGCTAAGTGAAAGTGATTGTAAGAGACTGCGAAGAGGCTTTGTGTTGTAACTCAGGGAAGGAGGATCTAGCGGAGTGCGAGAAGATATCCTGTCCTATGCGGAGTAAGATCTTGTGGCTCTGTGCATGTAGCTGATTGACCAGATAATAAAAGAGAAGAATATTTGGTGGACGTAGCTCCAGGCTCGGGGTGAACCACATATATCATGTGCTGTGGTTTCGTTGTGCTTTATGGTTGTTCTCTTGTTTATGTGATTAATTGCTTAGTGCACTGATATATGCTTAGAAGAATCTAATTTGATAGCTTAGTGTTGAATAATGTGAATGAATGCTAGATCTAATATATGTTGGTGTGCTTAGTGCTTGAATGTTTTGGATCTATGTGAATATTGTGTTGCTCTGTTATTATGGTTTATCTGCGTTGTAAACTAAGGATGGATATAATGAACTATAACTGCTAAGTTCTCTATTAAGGTGTTGTAATCACAGATCAATGTCCCAGCTAAGGTTGTAGAAATTGGAGTCCTGCAACCACCCCTGCCTCTACCTCGGGTGAGACTTCATCTGCTTCACAGGTGTTTCCGAAACGGTCGGTAGTTAGGGTTTTGTTGGTGCGCTCTTGAGCGTTGAACCCTGGGTCTGCCCTTGTGCCAACAATGAGAAAGTAATACACAAAATTGATTGGGTTATACATAGTGGTTGTTTAAATAAGAACAATAATTATTGGTTGGTGTTGGATCTTTTGTGTTTGATATAGAATGGTTATGGATTACTTAACAATATACGCTCTCCTCCCTACCATTTTCTTTCTTTCCGCTAATTACAATCTCATCGCCTTCCCACATTCATTTTTCACTCCATGTTCTTAAAATTTAATTATAGTTAATAAGAATTTTGTATTGAAGTAGTTTGGAATCGTAGTTTCTTAGTTGGATCACGGTGAGATTTTATTTGGTTTGCATTACAGTTGATTGTTTGTTGTCTTTGAGCAATAACCATGTTTCTTTCCTTCCTCATTTTATCATATTTCACTCAATACAAACCCCTCACATATCCCAGGACCTTTTGTTGACCCCCTGCTCATTGACAACAGTTAAACAATTTGTATGGATTAGATTGCATGAGTCTGATATGTCATTGAGCCAAAGTCTATTTCATATTTTGAAAGATTTTTCATGCATGGTTGTTAAAGGAACTATTTGCTAATCAATTATGCATACATGAATGAGTTATTCAAATAAAAGGTTGAAAACTAAGGCCCACTATGCCCCTGACAAAGGGAAAGCCACTACTGCCCCTTCCTCACCTTCAAATTATTATGATAAAACGGTGTCCTCGCGCATGCAATTGAGGGATGATTGTTCTCATGTGATCATCGAGATTAAGCCTAAAGGCTCCACACAGCCTAAGGCAAATTCAGAGAGTTTAAAAGGTGATAGTAGCAACAAAGGAAATATTGCCTCGCAGACTGGAAAATATGGATTTTAAGTTTTATTTATTTATCTATTGATTGAGAACAATTGACTTCAGATTTTTGGACAACAGGCTTTTGGGATATATTGGTAATATATTTTTGAAAATAATTTCAAATGTCAATGAAATAAATTGTCAAATATGAATGTGATGATGGGAGTCACAAGGAGGGGTGATTTTCTTAATTAACTGGTTATTTTATGATTGTTAAGAGCAAAAGGGAGTCATAAGGGGTCCTGCCTACTAGTTATTATTTATTTAAAAAACCTGATTATG
>SNQJ01S0026214.1:7992-49350 GCA_010110895.2 Picea sitchensis | reverse complement strand
CAAGAAACGTCTTCTTGATTTACTTCGAAGTCCTCTTCATATAAATTTTCCTGATCTGTTTGAAGGAGATCTTGTTTTCCTGCAAATTCTTCTTCATATACTTGACAACAATTACTATCATGTTCTGATTTTTCATCAGCAAACTGATTATATTTACAATCTTGTTCTACGAAATTTAAATTGCAACAATCTTCAAAAAGAAAATCAGTTGGATAGATCCTCTTGCAATGCTTATGAAAAACAGCATGGAATTCTTTCAATGATGAAATATTGGAATGAGGAAGAGACGTATACCATTGACAAGCATCTCCTCCCAGGCTAAACATAAACAGTTTCATCAAAACATCTTCATGATGAATATCTAGTTGATTCATAAGCTTATGAAACTCAAACAGGTGTTCAGCAGGATTCTCATATTTATCCTATTTAAATTTAGGAAGATAATCTTCCCAAAGTTTGTGGTCTAGAACCATGTTTGGAAAACCAAAAAAATTTGTAAATTCCAAAGGAGAAAACCTTGCAGCGATAGAAATTGACATCTTGGAACCAATGGAGTCGCCAGTGAATCATGTGGAGTCTTCGAACCAAGGAGTCTCTAGGTGAATGATCAAAGCCAATTGAATTCCCATTCAATATTTTTTCACCATCAAACATTAAAGTTTTACTTGTCGTTCTCCCAGGGAAAAATAACTTCATTTCTTTGTCCCCGACAACGGTGTCGGAAAACTGTTGTTGCAAGAGTTGAATCTAGGTTGTAATAGAGCCAATACTTAGCACATTTTGAAAAATATAGTAATGGGTGATTGATCAGTTATTGGAGGCTTCTAGAACTAGGTATGAAAGAACCTTTCAACCATTAAAAATCACAAATAAAGAGGCATGACCTCATCTGCTAAATCCATTTAAAATCATAAGGATGGATAAAAGATAAGAGATAGAAAAAACTGAAAGAAAAATCCAGGTATCCAATTCTGATAAATCTGGTCTTCCTTGCGGTAGAAGAATGACAATGATTTCAAATATCTGGACATAGGTCTTGTCTCACTCAAAACAAGACAAAGGAAAATATATGAACAAATATAACTTGTAAATAAGGCAAAACAATTAAAATGCAGGTATTTTTCTACTCACAATAGAACAAAGGAAAATCTACACTTGAAAGAATGCTCTTAATTAGTCACAACATAAGTCTCATTGAATTGTAACTATTACAAGCTAAATAAAAGGAGTAGAAGAAAGAGTAATGAAAACTTCATAAATAGGACACAGAAAAAAGACAGAATTTAACATAACGAGATATAGAATCTCTTTGCTTCTGTCAAATGGATTGCTAGAAAGACTACATTACAATCCTAGCCTCAAAGGCTCTTGAGCTGCCCCCTTTTTTTGATACATTCAGAACTCCTAATATTTATACCAGATGAGTTCCTTCAGTTTGAAACTGATTATAATGATCTCTGAAAGAAGCGTTTTGGTTTGAAACCGATTACAATGATCCCTAAAAGAAACGTTTCGGTTATGAATGTATATCATAGGAATCTTTAAAACTTAGTTGGATTTAATTTGGTGTCATATGTTGATGATCTGTATTTGACTTTTTTTGCGTGATTGGTCTTTGTTGTTGACTGTGTCTCGAGCCATATGTCACCTGCAATGAGTTTACTAGCGTAAATGATTGTGGTTGAAGTTGTGGCGATGGCGATTGGATAGCTAGCTCAACACAAGCTCGTTATGGGAATGTGGTGCACCTGTCGGGAGGTGATGTGTAGTAAGAGTGGGATATAGGTGGCGAGGGGTGAGAGGATACAAAAGTGTGATGGGCTCTGTATTTTGCGGGGGCGTGAAGAAATGGTTTTGAGGTAACCCACATTTCATCCCACAATGCATTTGGTGATGACACGTAACCCCAAGAGAAAACCACGGTTTAAATTCCGGGACCACCTCTCGAAATTAAACCCCACGCAACTCTGCACCCCGCAATTGCTTTCAAATGTTGATCTAGGCAAGAGAAAGATAAACCATCATATCTCGCAAAGTGAAATAAGCGCCCAAAGGTTAAGATGGGGTCACAACTCTAGGTCATATGTAGAGAAGATAGAGAGAATTTAATGCAATTCCTATCCATTGATCTGAGCGGGGGACACATGCCAGACGATCTGCATATTCAACTATTTCGTACTCTGGAAGGAGGAAAGCAGTGTTGAGTAAAGAAATCTTGAAGCTCCGAAGTAAATCTCAGAAATCCAAATCAAAAGGACATGGGGCGCCAGATCTCTTGCTTTAGGGATAACCACTTTGGAATAAATATGGATGTATGAAGCGAGAAATCTTGAAGCCCGGAGTTCCGAAGTAAATATTCGTCGTTGAAATCAAGAGGACACACGGCAGGAGATCCTCCACTTGGGGGATTTATCATTTCATATATTTTCACCTTGGAACGCCCGAATCCTAGAGTTCCGAAGTAAATCCTCACTATTTAAATAAAAAGGACATGCAGTGCCAGATCTCTCTCTTCGGGGATAACCACTTCGGAAGAAAGCTGGATGTATGAACCGAGAACTCCCGAAGCCCAGAGTTCTGAAGTAAATCTTCATCGTTGAAATCAAGAGGACACACAACAGAGATCCTCCACTTTAGGGATTTATCATTTTTGATATTTGCACATTGGAACGCCCGAAGCCTGGATTTTCAAAGTAAATACTCACCGTTGAAATCAAAAGGACACGAGGTAGGAGATCCTCTACTTTGGGGATTTATCATTTCAGAGATTTTCACCTTGGAACGCACGAAGCCCGAAGTTCTGAAGTAAATCCTCACCGTTGAAATCAAAAGGACATGTGACAGGAGATTCTCTACTTTAGGGATTTAGCATTTCAGAGATTTGCACCTTGGAACGCCAGAAGCCCGGAGTTCCAAAGTAAATCCTTACCATTCAAATCAAAAGGACACATGGCAGGAGATCCTGTACTTCAGAGACTTAGTACTTCAGAGATTTTGTGCTCCCTTTTCTGTTGATTTATCCCCTTCCGTGCTATATTTGGTCATTTTATTAATTTAGCTAGCTTCCGAATTGATTTATCGTTCCACTAGATTCTAAAATATGGTCCATAAAGTTTTCTTGCAACTTTTCATGGCACCATAATCCTTGAGGAAATAAGATTAGCCTGCCTGTAACAAGAGAAACATGTAAGTTCTTCACTGAATAAAACTGATAATTGCAATTCAAATTATTAACTTTAACCAATAATACATATCGTTATTACTTCGATGTTCGTGAGTGTTGGGTAGAATTAGGGTATAAATATCCCGAAGGTCAAATTCACGAAGAAGTTAATCTCCTATTACTCACATTTATGTTTTACTTTATCATTTTTTAAACCTTGAATTAGTCTTAAGTACTTCGGTGCTTCAGCATTCGGGGTTTTCATTGTTTAGACTTGCTGGAATACCCAAAGCGTGAAGCTCTGAGGTGAATGTTAGAGACTTTCTTTAAAACTCAAGCAACTTCTACAGTTTGGATATCATTAAGATCATTTGATAAAAATTAGAGTAGCTAATCGACAGTGGATATCGTAAGATCCTTTTCAACAAGTGATGAATTTATCTTTTAAATTTAAAAGGAGAATCTCTAAGTTTATTTTTCTTTTTGGGTGAAAATTTTATTTCTAAGAGGCAAAATCTAAAGCTCAAAATCTCAAAATTAAATGTGTTCCAACACTACCTTTAATCCTAGTCAAAGCATAAGCTCCCTTTCAACAATGGGGTCTATATTTCATCAGAGAAATCCATCCACATTCAAATGCCCAACATAAATGGATTTTAACCGCTATTGATTACTTCATGAAGTGGGTCGAAGGCATTCCAACTCGGAATGCTACGAATTCGGTAGTAATAAAATTCTTGGAAGAGAACATCCTATCGAGATTTGGTTGCCCTCGAAAAATAGTCACTAACAACGCCCAAGATTTCAAATCTATGGAAATGGTCAATTTCTACCAAAAATACAACATTGTGTTAAGAAATTATACAGCCTATTATCCTTAGGGGAATGGGTTGGCCGAATCATCTAACAAGATCCTGATGACTATAATAAAAAAAGTGTTGACATAAAATAAGAAGGCTTGGCACGTTCACCTAAAATACGCCTTATGGGCGAATCGAATCGACGCCAATAAATCAATAGGTATGTCCCCTTTTAAATTGGTTTATGGTACTGACATTGTCCTTCCTATCAATATCGTTCTTCATGTGATGAAGCTCTAGCAGGATGCAAATGAAGAGCCAAACGACGTTACAAGAAGGATAAATCAAATAACCGAAGTCGATAAAAATAGGGCCGAAGTAGATGACAAACTTCAAAAGTACCAAGATAATATGAAGGCCCTTTTTGATAAAAAAGATAAATACAAGGATTTTCTCCCTAGCGATTTAGTTTTGAAGTGGGACGCTAGGAAAGAATATGTGGGGAAACACGACAAGTTCAACCATCTCTGGTTCAGACCATTCAAGATTGCAGCTGCTGAGGGGAGAAATTCCTTCTTATTGGAAAACCTCAACGGAAAAATTCTTGATGCTCCTATCAACGAGCATTACCTAAATTTTTTTATTTAATAGTCATATTTCATATTCCCATTGTATATACTGGTTTAGATTGATGTTTGTTTTTGGTTTCAATTTGCAATTTTATTTTCCTTTTGTAAATTATCCAAATTTTACTTTTTGTTGTAAATAAACCAGGTTTACTTGATATCATGAAAGCAAAATATAAAAGCATCTGTACCGCATATCATTTCTATTCTACGGAATTTCCTGACATTTCCCATTTTGTTCCCTTGCAGAATGCTTATTGTTAGTTGAGAGATGAGGATGTATCAAAATCCATCACTTAGTTTTCAAAACATTTTCTTTCTCTCAAAATAGGTAATAAATTAATGGTTTACTTGATTGGAAATACAGAGGAAATCAGAGGTATGGACTCCTACCCCACTAGTTCAAACTAAAATTTTAAGGAAATATTATTGGATGTAAAGGAGGTTTCACTCAAATAGATATTGTCACCTGATCAAAGATTAGAAAATTATAAATATTACAGGCTAATTTTGAAGCCTTCTCTGAATAAGATGAGAATGAAGTAAAAAAATAAGATAAAAGAAAACAAAAATAAGAATACAAATTGCTTGAAAAGAAGATCGAAAATCAATAAACAAACTTGTGTCAGATTAAGATTCTTTTGTGTCTGGCCCTCTAAGTCATTGTTCTATTTTATTTTTCCTATCCCTGAGATTTATTTCTCTTCTGATTTTCGCTACCTTTCCTGGGTCATCATAGAAAGAAAGAATTACACCTTGACTCTGAAAACTTAAAAACATATCTCTAAAACAAGATTAGGCGAAAATATTTATATTCCTTTCATTTTAACTGAACGAAAGTATGTCCAGGCTAATCCTAATGACTTTAGCTCTTCTATCAGATTTTAATTTGACCAACTTGCTCAAGGCCAATCCCTGAAAATCAAAACCCCTATAAAATCTTCCCTATAGGTGAAGGTGTATTGAAAATTGGAAGAAAATTAGTTTCAGAGTATACTTAAAAAATTATGACAGACCTTCCTTTTAAACTTTTTTTTAGAAAATATCATCCCTTGTATGATACATACAAATTGATTTCCCCCACTTCAAAATATTAAAATATAAGACAGATGGTGAAAGTAAATTCATAATCTAATTGCCCCCATCTCGTCCAAGACAAATGGTGAAAGGAAATTCATAATTTGATTTCCCGCATGTTGTTCAAAAAGAGATGATGAAATGAAAATAATGTAATGATTGCCCTCATCTCAGAAAAATGAAAAGGTTCTAATTGAAGTGGTGAAAGGAAAATCAATGGGAGAAGTAGATAACTTCACCAGAGAACTGAACAAGATCACTGACAGTCAAGCAATATCTATGATATATGTATGGTTGTCATATATATCTACATGACATACTCTGACATCTAATTCTCTTTCTGATAATATTTACATTATGAACCCGTGGGGGATTCCATAAATAAATTGTTACATCTACTTGACCTTGATGCGAATGAAATCGGTCGAAGTCTGATATTTCGGTTAAAGTTGTTTCGATTATCTTGAACAGATCCAAAATCAGTTNGATAATATTTACATTATGAACCCGTGGGGGATTCCATAAATAAATTGTTACATCTACTTGACCTTGATGCGAATGAAATCGGTCGAAGTCTGATATTTCGGTTAAAGTTGTTTCGATTATCTTGAACAGATCCAAAATCAGTTTTAGGAAAGGGAAATTTTAAATAGCCTAACTTGAGACCAATAATCAGGGGTGTTTTGAAGGTTTTATGAGATTCAGTTGAAGTTCAATTTTTCTCTGTATGCTTAATTCCTAAAAGTGTTTCGCAGAAATGAAATAATGACTCCATTTGCCCAATAATGGCACTCGGTCTATTGTTCTTCTATGCCTCACAGGGAGACACGATCCCTAGATGGATCCTATGTTGGAACACATATAATTCTGAACTTTTGAGCGCTATACTTTTCACGTCATGAAAATATAATTCTACCCAAAGAAAACGGAATATTGGTAAATGAAATTTTAATTTTAAGTCAAATTCCTTTGCTGGTTGGTAAACAATAAAGCGCGTACGATATCCGTTGTTGATGAGTTTTTCCTTTTGATCAAATGATCTTAATACCTCTAGAGTTTTGAAGCCGCTTGAATTTTAAGGAGGTAAACCTCTAATGGTCGTTTCATAGCTCCGCGCTTCGGATGTTGCAATAAGTCTTAAAAATAAAAACCCCAAAGCTCTAACACCCGAAGGTGTTTGCCCACTACTTTTCCTGTAACTTTTTTAAAGGCACAAGTCGTAGGACACATGTAACTTTCGAGTCTTTCCTGATTTGACATGAGGCACCTCCCTTTCTTTGACACATCACTACAGGAGATGGTCCTTCGAGATTTTAACAAAAAATGAATTTACGAATCACCGAAATGTCAAAATGTTGAAGTATTAAACGTTAAATAACTAAGTTAATTATGATCAGAAGATAATTCATGACTTGGTAGTTTGGGTTTTGGATGTTTCCCCTGAATGATATTCTAAAATTTCTGAAGCCCAAATTCCCGAAATACTTCAAGTTAAAAGCAATTAATTAGGACTTAAAATAAATTACCAGATAATTAATTGCTTCGCATTTCATTCTTTGGGAAGTTCCACTCGAGATACATTGAAATTCCCCGAAGTCCGAACTCCTAAAACACTTGAAGTTAACGCACCATCTTAAACATGATTAATTAAATTTCTACAAGTGATTATTCAAAGATTAATCTTTTCGTCGATTCGAGATTCGAGAGGCTATCACTTTGTCACATCGAAAAATCTCGAGTGCGAACCATCGAATTGTTGATGGAATTTATGAATAGTTAAGGATAATGATTCAAACATGGATTGTGGATATCCAAGTAAAATTTCCCATCAAGCGTTAATAAATTTCCATCAGTGAAGTTATACGAAAAGAAATGAGTCTGTTTTGAATAAAAGCACTCTGATTCCGAATTCATTTTTACCTTCTACAATTAGAAATATTTATCTATTTGAAAGAATCATGAATTTTCTCTGCAACAAGTGATTTCACTATGCCTCCTTAGAAGTTATGGTGCCACGAAAAATGACGAAAAATCTTGATGCGGCAGGCGAGGATTCAAACCCAAATGCGGATGTTCTGTCAGACACCATGCCGCAATCCATAGACACTGTTAAATATTGGACGCAGGTGTTCGATATTCTAGAGAGTGAAATCATCAACTATCCTGAGGACTCTTCTAAAGAAGAGGGCGACACTTATACAACTAAAATCAGACATGTAGCGTAGTTGGAGCTGCACAAAATAGCAGCATGGGCGAGGCTCATGCCTTATAATAACATGATAAGTTGGGCCTTGGAGCACGTTGACATCCAGATCAGGAGCATTTTCAACCATCGGAAGGTCGTTGTCGGATATTTTCAACCAAAACATATGCAATTAATGTATAAACTATCCCCTGATCCTGGATATACATTCAATGTTGCATTCATTCTGGAGTTTGAGAAAAAGGAGTGTGTTCAGTACGAAAGGAATTGTCCCGATATAATAAAGTCTTGGTGGGGGCACCTGGAGAGATTCAGAACTGATGCTCATGGTATATATGCCACAACATCTTTGGATGCTCATATGGTGTATGTATCCATGATTCTATGTCAATTGTTCGGGAAGAAAATCCCTACACACTTCTCGGTGGAATGGGTATCCATCATGCATGAGGTAGCAGAGGGTTACACTTTCAACTGGGCCAAAAAGTTGTATGATAACTTGGCCAAAAGGATTGTCGAATATAACACAGTGAAGTCAAAGGGACAACCTGCCCCCTTTTACATGTTGGCATATATCATGGACGTCATTTTTTTCATGACACCTTTTCCATTAATGATTTGTAGATGGACCCCGACCAATGAAAATCCCATTCATTTATACCATTCCAAGCTATGGGAATAAAAATCCAAGGATTTATTTTACGAAATATGTCACAATGTAGTGGTTCTTGTTCATATAGCCCTGCATGGTCACCCGCCTCCTTGATTTTTGGACAGGATTATGGGGAATATGGGTAAGCTAGCAGGTTGGTTTATTGAGGAGAACTTCTAGTATATTAGAGTTTTTGGGTGCTCTGCTCCTCCCCATGTTCTCCCACGATTTTTACCTGATCGACTGGTATGCAGAGAAGTGGCCTACCAGACAGTACAAGAGGCATCAACAAAGAGCTGAAGGTAGCACAGAAAAATCTATGGTCGACTTTCCCTATTCAGGTTGGCATGTTTTCATTACTGGATTTTGGTCACTCCAAAGTAGAGGCTGCAACTATAGAAGATGTCAAATTGGTTGACATCAAATTCAAAATACATGACCCATGAAAGATTGTGGAAAACCACCTAGCCCATTTCAACACGAAAATATATGTGCACGAAAAATCCCTGTATGATGAAATATTCATGGGAGTTAGGTATTATGAGGAGGTACATGACAGATTCCAAACCCCACCCCCAGATCAACAAGTTGGTTTTATCAGTTTTCAAAAGAACAGGCAGAATAGCCTACCAAAGGTACTACAAGGAGAGAAAATAGCCACCCCCCCTTCTCAGGAAGCCAGGTCAACAGGTTCTGAAGCTAGTCACTCTAGTAAGCATAATTTTGAGGAGACCTCGAAGAGTTCAGAGGTATTGACACAGAAATTAGAAGTATCATTCTCTGGTCAGCTAGGCTCCCAAGAAAAATCTCAACTTGAGACTTTCCTGAAGCAGGGAAAAAATGTGCCTCCCTCGTCACCAACTACCCTTGTTGGAACCTAAAATACAATAGAGAAGCAACAATATACGAAGATTGGCACTCCCATTACATCATTGACACCTCTACAATACAACCTCGAAAATCCTAATTCCGAAATTGTTTTTGTAGACGATCTTACCCCCATCTCGCCCGAAGAAATGCCTCCTTCGGATTTATTTTTTAGTAGAAAACGGAAGGCCATCGTGAAAATGGAATCACACCAGAAGGATGGAGTGATGACTAAAAGGAAGATAATGGTGTATGATGGAAATAATCGAGATGATCCAGAATTCACAAAATAAGTCGCAAGTTCATTAGGTGCTTTTTCCATGACCAATCAATGGTCTATGGAAAATTTGGTTGAACAACTATGACAGAAGTGCCTATTGGTAGAGAATTTTCAAAGTCTAATACAGGCCATGGAAAGGACTATGAGGAACAATATGAGTCAAGACTTTGAGCAAATCAGAGCTCTTGATCAACAACAAATCCAACAGCTTCAGGGAAACCTTGAGGATCTCCATCATAGTTCGTTAACCAACCAAGGATTGGTCACTCAGCACGATGAATTGATAAAGCAATTGCAATCTAGTTTGGACCTAACTGAAGGCACCTCGATAGATATCTTTACCTTCCAAAATCAAGCACAAGAAATAAATGAGAAGCTGGAAATTGCCCAGCAGGATCTTTTTCTGAAGGTAGATGCCATCCAAAAGTGCTACCAGGAAGTAGACCTTTCTCTAAAGGACATCTATGTCAAGGAAAGAGAAGCTCGCTCAACCTGGGCCAGGTTTCAAGAAGCTATCATATTGGTGCATAAAGATAATGTCTCTAATTTTCCTCTGCTCTCTCCTTCCAAACAATTACGAGGTGATATGGCCTTGAAGGTCTAGGAAACAAATTTGACAAAAAGAAAAAGATTAGTTAGGGAGGTAAAGGACTCTTTCCTAGAAGAGTTGTCATCATTAGAGAAGAAGCTAATTTATTTTGAAGGAAGTAATATCTCATAATCCTTGGGGCAAATTGATATTGAAATGAACCAACAAAATTCCAGAAAGAGCAAGGAAGAAACTCTAACAACCATTCAAGAAATGAGCCAAATTGATCTTCTTAAGATCAATAAATGACTAGTAAGTCCAAGCTCATAGCTCCAAGCCACATCTCAGGAAATAAAAAGGATCCAAGAAAATTTGCCTTAGGTAGAGAGGATATTATTCACTTTTGAGGTAAATGAAATAATTGAGCCCTCAAAGTTCATGGTGGAATTATTGAATAGATGCAACCAATGTATTGAACATGGGAAAGCAAGCATAGCTGGAAGAAAATAAGGAAACATGCATAGTTCCCTTTCCTTTTACCCTCCCTACCTTTCACCTTCCTACAACCAATTATCTCATTCATTCACATTCTAATATTCACTTATCCCTAATTCATCATCATACACCTGTTCCATTGTCATTCTTCCCACAAACGGTTACTTTTTCTTATGTCTGTTATACATTCTTAGACAAGCCATGCAGTGATACTCATTCAATTATCATTCCTCCTTGATCCCAATTGTGTTCCATTGCATTGTTGAACATATCTAGAGGGACAGATGGAAACAAACAAAAATGGCTAGTACAGTATGCCGAATTATTAAGGAGGCCAGACGATAGCTCTGTTCAGCCTAAAGGACTACAAAAAATAGGTATTTTTTCAAAGCAAATGAAGAGATAGGGGAGAACTCCAGCGAAGCTCGTCATATTTTACATATTGTTGTATTATTCAAATTTATGCTATTTTTATTGTAAGAAGTCCAATTGTTTTGAGTTGTGATAGTTTTTGCATAAATACATAGATTCAAGATCTATTCAGGATTGCTTATTGTCGGATGTAATAGAGAAAAATCTCCTTTTTTAGTATTAATACAAGTGCAGACAGAGATTCTAATTTTCGTTCATTTTGAGTTGTGTGTTTTTTCTGTATTTCCATATCTCTGAATTTCCTTATGTAATTCCTTGATAAGTGATTGATTGCAATTTAGTATCACAACTACTGTAATCACATTATATCAACAATTCATTAAGTAAGCAGTTTTTCCTCTGTATTTACTATAAGTAAAGAAATACCTGCACGCTGTTTGAATTACTACATTTCATATCATGTTCAAGGGTGCACTCTCTACTTTTCTTCTACTACAAACAAGGTGAGACTCATCTACAATTGATGCCTAGCTTTGTTTAACAGTCTTGTAAGTTTCCTTCCACCATTTGATATTACAATTGTGACTTAGACGACGAAATACAACCTTTGTAATGTCCTATTATTAATTTCATTTAAGGATCATTTTCTTGTATAACTAAAGGTAGAAAAAACACTCTTTTAAAACATTCTCATTAAACACTCTTGATGCCTGACATTACTCTTTGAGCCTTAAGTTTAATATCAGGACCAACAACCTGAGTGAAGCCTGAGATTGGACACTTCAGAATATTTGGTTGTCTAGTATATTTTCATGTACCCAAAGAGAAGATATCCAAGATAGACCCTTCAAGGAGAAAGGGCACATTTGTAGGATACAATGAATCCTCAAAGGCATATCGTATCTACATTCCTGGTCAAAGACAGATTGAAATAAGTAGAGATGCTACTTTTGAAGAAGAGATAACCTTCCAAAGATCTAGATAATCTCAGATGGAAATTGATAGTGAGACAATGCCTTCTCCCCCTTCTGCAGTTCAGAGGGAGACAAACAATATTCCAGTCAATCTAGTTGCTCCAGTTGATCTAGTTGTTCCAACCGATCTAGTTTCTCCAATTGACATGCCCAAAGATATTACAGTAGGACATAAAATGCCTGCTTGGGCCCGACAAACTCTACATGAAGCAAAGGGACATACAACCCCTCAAGGGACAACGAGAGAGAGAAAGAGAGCAAAGAGATTCTCAAGCTACCTTTCAGCCATGAGTCACATCATTGACTCTGATCCTTCTTGTCATGGAGAATCTTCAAGTGAATAGGTATGGCAAGATGCCATGATAGAAGAATATCAGTCTATATTGAAAAATGATGTAAGGGATATTGTTCTGAGACCAAAGGGAAAGTTTGTAGTGACTTCCAAATGGATTTATAAAATCAAGCATACAACTCATGGAAGCATCGAGAAATACAAAGCGATATTTGTAGCCAGAGGGTTCTCGCAAGTAGAGGGAGTTGACTATGGTGAGACATTTTCTCCAGTAGCTCGATACACTTCCATTCATTCTATCATTGCACTAGCTACTTCTATGGGTTGGAAGCTACATCAAATGGATGTAAAGACAACCTTTCTCAATGGTGAAATTGAGGAAGAATTTTATATCGGGCATCCAGAAGGATTATTTATACACAATGAAAAATATCATGTGTGCATGTTGACGAAAGCCCTGTATGGACTAAAGTAAGCACCACGTGCTTGGTATGAGAAAATGGATGGATTCTTGATGATTTTGGGCTTCAACAAGAGTGGTGTTGATCCAAACCTATATTATCACATTGATGGAAATGAGTGCTTGATATTGGTCTTATATGTGGATGACCTTTTCCTCACCGATTCAGAGAGACTCATTGTTGAATGCAAACAAGCATTCTCTGCTAAATTTGAGATGAAATATTTAGGATTGATGCATTACTTATTGGGACTAGAAGTATGGAAAAGGACAGATGATATTTTCCTGAGTCAAGGAAAATACACTGTGGATATATTGAAAAAGTTCGGTATGACAAAATGCAAATCCATGCCTACACCAATGGTGATGGATTTGAAGAAGATGAGTGATGTTGATTCAGGAGAGATTGATCCACACTTGTACAGACAGTTGATTGGAGAACTGATGTATATGGTTAACACCAGACCATATATATTCTATCAAGTGAATGTGCTTAGCCAATACATGAGCCAACCGAGACAGACTCACTGGATAGTAGAAAAACATGTATTGAGATACCTACGAGGCACAATTGGTTATGGCCTAATATGTGCCTCCAGTGTAGACTTGAGCCTACAGGGATATGTTGATGTAGATTGGGTAGGGAGCGCATTGGATTGGAAGAGCACCTCCGGTTGTTGCTTTACTTTAGGGTCTGCCATGGTTTCTTGGTATAACAGGGAACATAGCTATGTGGAATTGAGTATTGTAGAGTTAGATTACATTGCATTGAGTGTGGCAGTCTGCAAAGCAGTGTGGCTTCGCAAACTTCTGACTGATTTATTCGATCATGAGATGGATCCTACTATTATTCATTGTGATAACTAGAGTTGTGTGAAGCTCTCTGAGAACCATGTTTTTCATGGTAGATCAAAACACATCGAGATAAAATATCACTATATCAGAGACATGGTGCAAAGGAAGACAATACATGTGCAGTACCTTACTACCCATGAGAAGATCACATATATCTTCACCAAACTTCTTGCCAAGACGAAGTTTGAGTACTTTCATGAGAGACTTGGCCTGGTGGAGAATGCCTCCCTAGATGAGAGGGAGTGTTGATGATTATAGCTACGTGAGACATCCTTCAGGACACAAACTAAGTGAGTTGACCTGAGAGAGATCCCATGAGTTGGGTGTGCCCCTGAGTTGGGTGCGCCCATAAGATGGGTGTGTGGTTCCTCTATGAGACGGAGATGGAATGTTGTGACCCTGTGTGAGGTGGTGAAGCCCATGAGTTGGATGTGTGGTTCCTCTCTGAGACTAAGATAGAATTTTGTGTGCCCCTATGTTGGGAAGCCCATGAGTTGGGTGTATCGTTCTGACACAGAGAAGAAACAATGTATTGGCCTCCTCTCTGCAGAGAGTTGAGATGATGTGATACTCTAGATGATTCTCTTATGTAACGTAGTGAGAAAGAGATATGTTGAGTTGGACGTGCCTATGGATGAGTACATGTGAGCGTGATCCTAGTGATTGAGCACTAGTGAGTGTGGTTCTCCTGTGAGACGTAGTGAGATAGAGATGTGGACATCCCTGTGGCTGAGCACAGATGGATGTGCCCCTAGTGGTTGAGAACTAGTGGGTGTATGAGATCCCTTGATATATTGTACAAGAGTCAAACTTACCTGTAACCCTATTTGTGGTGTAAAGGGTACAAATCAGCCCCACCACAAAGTGAGAGATAATTAATGTAAAGGATAATTAATATGGTAATTATTAATTATATTATAAGTTATTGAGGTCGACCTTGTTGTCCCAATAGACACTACTATTGACAGGGTCATTCTAATATAAATAAAGGTAAATTCCCCATTGAGGAATCATATCACAAGTGTGAGTTTGGAAATTTCAGCAAACACTTGTTCTTGGGAAAAGTGTGCACCTCTCTTGGGCGCTAGTCTTCTAGGGTTTGTGAGCACCCTTTTTTGTGCTAGCTCTTTATGGTGGTGGAGGTATTTCTCTTGAAGAATATAGAAAAGGATTGGTTGAGTTTTCTTCCCTTGTTGAGAAGAGTTTCCCAGGATACTTCTTGTGTACTTGTGCATGGTGTTTCTTCTTATGATCTTGGTTGTTACAACAAATTGTTTATGGTTTAAGTAAAATGATAAAAATGGAATGAACTTCATGCTTAAGCCTAGATTATTGAAAAATCAACACTTTTTGAACAGTTAAGAGTTCCACAGTTTACAGATCCATATTTAATAGAAAGTTTCTCTTGATTCCTAATAGAATAACAGTGAAGCTGTTTTTTTCTGTGTGAAATATATATATAATGTTTAGTTTTTGATATTTTTAAGTTTTTTTAATTTTTTAATGGTTTTAAATTATTATTATTATTTTTAAATTTGTTTTTTTTTAATTTTAGTTTTAGTTTTTTAGGTCGTAGTTTAAACGTTCTACATATTTGCCTTTTTCTGGGAACATTTTTTGGAGTTATTTGTCTGAAATCCAACTAGAAATTGTTGTATCTGCATATTTGAGTGGTGAATTTTGTGTAATCCAAGTGCCCCAATGGTTTTTCAACACGTTGAATCCATTTCTACATTCAGAAATACAATTTAAATAACAAAAAACTGTGATTTCGTGTAGATTTGTCTCGCCATATTTCGACGAAAAGGGAAAAAATGTAGAACAATTAGACAATGCCTTTTTTTAGTGTTTTGAAGAAAAAAAATTAAGATTTTGTATTTTTTTACGATTTTTTTGAAGGGAAAGGTAAGGGTGGAGAAAGGGTATGTAGGGTGATTTTATTTGAAATAATATCGGTTTCTTAGGTGATAGTTTAAAAATATTTTAATTTTAAGTTTACAAAAAAATAAGTCTATACTTCTCACACCTATTTTCAATTCAGGGGTTGATTTTAAGATTTTGATTGTAATGGTACCTATTGTTAAATCTATGGTTTCAAACAAGTTATATTTTCAACTCCAAAAATCCAAAAGCGTGCTATTGGTAGCACCACTTATTTATTTGATGAATGATTTGAGGATTTTGGCTGCAATGGTATTGGTTGTTAAGGTAATGGTTTCAAAGAAGTTGTAATTTTAACCCCACCAAAAAAGAAGAGTGTTACTACTAGAACAAGTTTTTGATTCAGGGGTTGAATTTAAGGTTTTTGTTACACACATTACAGGTCATGGTTGCAAAGGGTCATAATTTTAGTGCTAAAAAAGAAAAAAGTGATTTTGGTAGCACAACTTTCCAATTTAGGGGTTGATTTTGGTGTTTTTTACACAAAAATATGATTTTTTAGGGCTAGAGTTCTCATTTTGTGGTCATAGTTCTTGCCAAGTTGGTAACTTTGTTTCGATTATATTTCTCTATTTATCCTCTTATTAAGGAGGAGAAATTGGGATAAGGAGGATTGTTAGCTCCATAAGGTCTTTCTTCATGTCTTTGAGATAATCTTTTCTTACCATCTAGTTAAGATCATATTTGCTTGTCATCTCTTTGACATCATATTTTCTTAGCATCCCTTTAAGATCATATTTTCTTGCTATGTTTGACTTAGTATCATCTTTGAAGTTTTGGAATTCTATTTAAGTTACCATATTTAGGATGGCAGCCTTCCTTGCCATTATAGATTCCATATTTGCTATTTTCTCTTCCAAATTGGACACCTTAAATTCCACATCTTCATTCTCTTCTTATGTCAAGTATCATCCTTCAAAATCCTTTGTAGGAATTTCATTTGACTTATTACATCTAGATATCATGGGCTTAGGGTTTTGTAGGGTATTATCTAGTAATCGACCTTTAACCTGCTACAACTTCACCAAATATAGACCTGTGTTGATGAAAGTTTTACAACATGTACTCTAATATGTCTTATTTAGGTTCCCACTAATCCCATGCAATTTGGACCTTCCAAGAGAAATTTATGGTAGAATTACTAGAACCTATTGTTTTTTTCCTATTTTAGGAAAGTGAACTTGTATGGATGGCCACATCACCAATGTTTCCCTAATATGATTGAGATCCCATGGTCTATCTTATGTCCAACACCACTAGTGGCACTCAATTTGGACTTTGAATATGTAGATATGATTGTTTTACTAAAGCCACTATTTAAGCCTAGTTTGATGACTAGACAAAAACCCTAACTTATATTGCATGTAACTCCAAAAGAACAGTGAAGTAGATCATGAAAATTTTACCTAGTGTGCTTTGTTATGTCCTCTATCAAACTTGAAAATTTCAAAAAATAAAAATGATCCAAAAAAAATTAGAGAGAAAATAGTAAGATGATTCATTTAGAGGATCTAAACCAAGGTTCACCCACTCTGATAACAAATATTGTGGAACAAATGGCCAAATAAGCATAAAAAAAAAAACATTTCAATAGTTCCATGTCTAAAACAATTGAAAGAATGAATGAATAAGAAGTCTCTTTGAGGGGGAAACCTCCTTTTATAATATATCAAATGCACAAGATAAGATGCTCATTCAAATGAGCCTCATTGATGTATATATAGGAAACAAAGACAACTAGAATAAAATAATAGTAAGTTGACATAACTATAAATATAATGAATGAGGGTTATGGTTAGGGGATTAACAACTTGCCCTTATTTTCAAGGAAAAAATTGACTTCATGTATAGATTGAGATGGTATTTCCTACTATAATATGACTGACTACCAAATAACTATGTCCCTATAATTCCAGATAAAATGAGAAATGCACTCAAATAAAATAAAATAAATTGAAATGATAGCAGGTATAATAGGGCGTGCAACAAAATAGATAGGATTAGATAGGGTTAATGAGGTTTAAGTCAATTTGATCCCACAAATAGTAAGTCCAAATGGATTTAGGTGGCCAATAATACAAAATGAAGTATCCTAAGTGACCATGGACCCACCTAGGTGTTTGTGCCCCCAACTTGACCCATGAATTAGGAAATACCACAAATGGTGCCTTGAGGATTAAACTAAAGAAAACCAATGACCAAGGGCTAGAGAACAAGGGAAGAGAAAGAACCCAAGGATCCCACCTAGGTGTTAGATATCCTAGAGAGGTCCACATCTAGGCCAAGGTGAGGGGGATTCCCAAAGGTGGTCCATCACATTAGAGTAGCTTTTGAGAGGTATCATATCATTAATGATAGGTTCATGTATGAATGAAACATAGGAATGAACCACATAATACACCTCCTAATGGGTAAGMATATGTAAGTACCCAAGTGTGAATCTCATATGCTACATTTCCCCCCTTRCAGGAAATCATATCTAGAAGACATTAATAGTAGCACACTTCAAGGAAGGAGAGAAGAAAGTAAAGAAATGATGCATACAAGTAGTCCATGGGTTTATGTAGTGTGAGCCAATGCCCCAATGTTGTGAGGGAATCCTTCATCTAYGAGGCCATGATATCATATAGTATGTGTGAAGGCCTACATGCCTCAATTAATAGTACAAGGTGAAGCTACAAGGGTGCCCCATGGATCATCATGATTTCAAGAAAGTAGAAGACAAAAGAGAAAGAAATTTCAGCAAGTTAGAGATGCATGATGAGCAAGAATGTCGGGGTACAAGAGTAAGAAATATTAACTACTATGTAAGAAATATGGTAACTAAAATATGAAATGAAGAGATTATACAATGAGCAATAAACATAACTATCATGTAAGTGGTACAATAGCTAAATTATGAGATTAGAAATGACCAAGTTTTGATTACCATGTTAGTGAAACATCAACTAAAGCATGTAATGAAGCATGAGTATTTCTAATGATAACAATGGCAGCTAGAATAGGAAATCATTAGCAAGTAGAAAGAGTAAGAGAGTGATACCTACACCTACCTGTAGGAAGGATCCAATAGTGTAGGAATATATTGGAACAAGCTAGGTACCTATATCGAAGAAGTCCAGTGACTTTCCCTTAGCAAGAAATGGATAAAAGCACCAACTCTATGGGAAAGGACACACGACACAATCAATGGAAAGGGATGCAGTGACACTAGGTTGATCCTAGTGAAAGAAAGAGAAAGAGAGGGAGTGATGATGATATGGTGTTGGAAAAGGAACAAGGACACATATGCTAATCCAGGGCTAACAAAACCACATACGTGTCATACACTAGAAAAGGACATAGTGAGAGTATGGGAGGAAACATACAATAACCTAAAGTTGACATGAGAAGGAGGAGACTAGTGCAAACAATATACCAATGAAATATAAATATGTGGACAAAGAGACTTCGATGCCATAGAAGGGAATCTATAGCTACATGTTACAGAATGTGACCATTTGAGGGTGACATTTCAAGAGTGAGATCAAGGAAGTAGTTGTTAATCCATAACTAGGGAGGAGTAATCTCAAATAGGGTTATCTACAGAATGATGAACTAGGAAGGATTAAGTTACTAACAATGTGACCAAGAAGAAAGGAATAAATAAGTAATAGGAAGGAGACATGARGGAGAGAGAGGCCTTTCCCCAAGTGTCAGGAAAAAAGGAAAGAAAAAGAGAGAGAGGACATGAGAGAGMATAAGAAGCCAAGAGAATAGAAGGGAAAAGGAAGGAGAAGAGGTAMTTCCCTGAGCAATTCAAGAGGGGTGTGGAGGAGGGACAAGAGAAKATCAAGTAATACAAAAAGGATTGGAGGAGGTACAMCTTCTAGGTGAAGGCAAATAGGAGGRCAGGTGAGGAGGCAATATAAGTTSTCAATCACTCATCATGTTCAATATGTCCTAGAGAAGGATTCATCTCYAGGTCTCAATGGATCATATTGAGGGACCCTATAAAGTTAAAGGGAGGTTTAGAGGAATCTAAAGGTACATCACTCTATGATTGAATTGTGGGGAGTGCCCCAAAGGTTTTCGATGTAGCCTCAAATTKTGAAGAAGGTGTGATGTTGATAGGTTGAGGAAGGAGATCTTATCTTGAATACATATMAGGTTGGTATATAACATCGTTTTTAAGGGTAGTACATCGTTAATAGATACAAACTTGGATTGGGGGAAATTGTGACCCTTGTTCGAAAGAAGAAGATTTCTTCCATTGAAGGACATGATGTTCATTTGARTTGTGAATGTTGTGCTTATAATACTTACACCATTTGTTTGAACTAGGGAAAGGATCAACACTTAAGTATTTGTGATTAGTTCCAGGAATACTTATCAAAGGAGAGGGGTTTTGGCATTCCTCACACCACTTGGGTGGAGGTATATAAGGCTCCAAAGGAGGTGAGGTTTGAGGCAAGGTTGGAGGTTCAACTTGGGGAACCTACTGAGGAATGAAGGGTTTCCTAAGAGAGTCTCTAAGGTTTGAAAATTCTCTAAGTATTATCTCTTCAAGTTATTTCATGTATGACATGAGTTCATCACATGTCCTACATGAGGTAGATGGTTGTATGTTTACATAGTTAGGAGGAGGGGAACAAGTTATATGAAAAGTTTTGTTAGCAACAATGAAGAGTATCGTAATAGGAGGAAGCAATGAATATCCTCCATGCTTTACTTCATTCACTTAATACAAGTTGATCCCTGTATGTTACAAGGCTACATTTGAATTGTTGTATGAGTACTTGGATGGCTACTGGGAGGCATATTAAGAATACTCATCTAAGTAAGACAAAATAGATTCAACATGTTTTGAGGATAGAGCTTGTTGATTTCAATATGCATGGAAATAGGGGGAAAAGAGATATAACGAGGACAAGAAGGAGACTACATGCTCCAAGGAACAAGGGAAAAGAGAGAATAGACAAGGGAAGTGAGATCCTTCACTCAAGAGAGGGAAGGGTTGACGAGAATTAATGGGAACTCCCCAATGGAGTTATCAAAATGTAGAGAATGAATGGATTCATGATACCACACATGGTATGAGGGAGGGAATGGAATACCACCCAAGCACACACATGTACACACATGAAGAGGATGAAATAGGAGAGCAGAGTCACCACTTGTATTTAGGGATAAACTAAGAAACCTTAGGACGAAACAAGAGAATATCAAATGAGAGGGAATGTTGACAGATTAATTAGTATCTTAATATCTTGTTTATCTTAACCTATGGTTGTAGATTATTAGGTCCTTATATTAGTTTTTATATTAGGTTTTACCAGAAAAATAGAAAAATAAAGTGAATTGAATAACTAGGGTTAATTGACTTGTGATTCCTTTAATGAGCTAGAAACCCTAATATTAGAAATTCAAAGAGAAGACTAGAAGGAATTCCTTTGGAATTCATTGTTGTAGGAAATGAATATCCTTAGGATAAATAGGAGAGTTGTAGTAGGTCTCCAATAGTGATCCATGTACCGAAATATCCTACACACAAAACTCCAATTTCTTGCAAAATAAGACTTGAAACAATATGCAAATCAAGGATATATATATATAGGGATACTACCATAAAATATAAATCAATGATAACTCAATAGAGAAATACCTAGGTTCCCTCAAAGGGGATTATACCTCCCTTGCCCCTATTTGTGATGGATCCTTCCTTGAGGTTGTAGGATTGAAACATCCAAGGTATAAGTCTAACTAATCTAATGAGAAATACCTAATATGAATCAACACGACTATAAGGGAGCCAATATAATCACAAGGGATCCCTATAGAGGTGTTAGATATGACAGGTGCAAGCAACCCAAGGGTGTGAGAGAGGTGGAAGGAGATTGTTAACTTGAGTGTGTACATGTGAGTTAGAGTTTTTAAAGATAGAATATCAAGAGATTCCAAGAGATTTGAAGAGGCTTTAAAAAGAGGAATTTAATGGTATAAATAAGCAAGGGAATGACCTAAAGGCGTAGGGGTGCATTAGGTTAGCCATTGGAGGGTCTTAGTCATACATAAAAATCATACCACTCAAGTTGACTTAGCACCATAGGTTTGGTGAGGCTATATTTGGGTTTTAGGGCCCAAAATGACCCTCTGCTATGCACGTTATGGATTCATAGATGTGATACCCCCAAGGAACCCAAGGTATACTTTCCATGAAGAGATCAAACAAGTCTAATGAGGTTAGACTCAATTTAGCAAGAGATCATCTGCCCTTTTTAGGATGTCATGTAATAGTCTTAGAAGACTCAAAGCATAGTTATCAACCCATGCAGGAATATGGAATGGAGCCATGGGTAGATAATACATTCTTGAAAAGAATGGGTCTACGTGGGTTGGCTTACAATTTTCCCTCCTAGCATCAAAATTTTGACGTGGAAAATTGTCCCAAGTCAACCTCACAGGTTCACCAAGAAAAAGGGTCCAATTAGAGCTTCCTCCTTCTCAAGTATGAATATTTCAATGGCAAGAGAGATGCTACTAAATGAATCATGAGTAGAAGATTGTTTGCAACAAATGAGAATCATTGACATGGATTGACATTAACAAACTTCTACAATCTTTATTCTTTCCTTTTGTTGAGGTGAGGTTTGAAACTCCAAAACAAACTTGCAAGCTCTTTTGCTCCAACAAGGGGTACAAAATCTCATTTCCCTTTTACTCTGGTTTATCAATGGATTCAATAATGCTTAACTCTTGTTTGGAATTCAATTTTTGCATTGTCTAGTAATACTTTGGCACTCCAAAAAAAGGAAAAACAATTTCTTTGAGGGAAGAATAGATATGAGTACCTAAATTCTATGCATCCTCATTCATTGACTGAAAACGCACTGCAAGATGGATCTCTCATTCACATTTTTATACATAAAGATGCAAGAAGAACTCAAACATTTGACATGTTGCTTCAACATCTCAAGCCTTTCTAAATTGATTTGTTAATGCTCATCGTTGTCTACAAGGCTCTAGGGTTTATAGAATGTTTGTAAAAGGATTTTTACTCTCATTAAGTGGCCACCATGGCCCTAACAATGTATATGCCTATTAAATTCAAGAAAACATGGTGAGAAAAAATATTAACGAAGAGGAATGAAAATTCAAGCAAAAAATGAAGGAATGGGAAGATTGGTAGTGTTCTACCTCTTAACAGCCCAACGTTTCATTCCCTGAGCTAATAGAAGCTCAACCAACATTCAAATAATTGAGTAAACTTTCCTAGCATTAACTCACTAATGAGAGGAGGGTGTACAACCTTGGAGGTGAGGAGTTTCTCAATGAATCCCCAAGTCACTAAATATGAGTGATAAAGAGGCATTTCGTTAAGTATGAGGGAACAGTAGCCCTCAAAGGGAGTAGCTGGCTAAAAAGTAGTGTTATTTGTCCTTTTCTTTGCCTGGGTAAGACAAATTTTGCCTACTTTGGGAGAGATGTGAATCAATCACCATGAAGAAACAATGGTTCCCTACCTTGAGATTTTTCCTCATGAGGCAAATCATTGTCTTATTGAGCTAACAAACCTCCCAAGTCAGCGATTTGGTTTAAGACTTGGTAAAACTTTTCCCAAAGTTAGGGAAAAGCATGAAACTAATATATAGCCTAAAATTTATGATAAAAACATCTTTATTCCGCTGAAACATTCATTATTGAGGGTTGTTCATAGATTTTCAAGGCTTATTGAGATCTTTGGTGGTCACCGATACTGATCTGAATCGGGAAGTGAAGCTTGATTGAAAACACTTCACAACCATAACAAATCCCTATGAGAAAGAATGGGATCAAAACTATTTTGGAACAACCTCATCGAGCAATTAAAATGTAATTAAGTCAAGTGCCAACAAGACCGTTCAATTTCCAAGATTTATAAACCTGTAACTCACTCATTTGACTCATAATGATGAACCGCTTGTTGCTAATCATAATAGAAACCAATACCTTTCTTATGAGTGGTTGAATGTATCAATTTGCTCTCATATAATCCACTTTAACACATAGGGAAGAAAATACCACCCTAAGTAGACCCTTTTTATGTTTAAAAACTCAACTTGGTAGATCACAAAAAGCATGCACTTAATTACCTCAGAGGTTGAAGTACAAGTTTCACGTAGATATCCATTTTTCCAGAACTAAAGTTTTTTTTTGTGTTCTTCATCCATGTCCCATGTACTTTGATCCAAGTTGTTGAAATCATTGATATATTTTTTTGTAAATCAAATTTTAATTCACAATGGATGCCTCTAAGCCCTTGATGAACCCATGGGGAAATACGTGCTAAAATTGCCAATTTTACCCAAAACCCAATTGCAAGACTTCCCTTCATTGAGAACACATATGAAATTCTTTGAAAAATCTAAACATCAAAATTTTGTGCATGGATTCATAAATTTCCTTGATTTCATCATTGAACGTGTCATCCCCACCACACTTGATGTTGCATTTCCAATGTCGACACTATGAATCATGTGACACAACCATGTGGGATTCCTAGTTATGATATTTCATTATTAGACATGGCTCAACTTCATTGTGACACACAAGCCAGTCGTTGACTAGACCATTTTATGACTGAAGGGATTTTTTCATGCATATTGAATTTTGTGGACTAATCCATTAAATCCTTGTTCATCATAGCTTCATGTCATTCCCATAGGCCTATGCTACTTAGCCTTTTCCTACTCATTAATAGATTTCCTAGCTCCATGTACCATCATACGTGTTTTGTAGTATGGACTTGCTCTTGAGTTGTCTTTTGATGTCACATGTGAAAACAAAGCATGAACACCTATGTACAAGACAAGAAAGCACATTGAACCTTCAAAATGCATAATCCATCAACATATCATACAATGTGAATAAGCCAAGTCATCTTTCAAGTGCATTAGTGAACTAAGGCAATATCACGTAAAGGCAATGTTATGCAAACAAGATGCATTACAAAACAAAAACATGCATAAAATAAGCAAACTAAATTATCATTAAACTATCATTACGAAGTGCAATCAAGCAACACCACAATGTGACGAGAAAAGAAAGTATGCATTTAATCACAAGGTCAAGCCAAGTTGTGAGTATGTTCAATCGGCTTTATGCATTCAAAGAACTCATCAAACATTAAACATTAAAGACCTCATCACTTTTGAACATGAATCTTAACATGAAACGTTAAGGAAAGAAAAGGGGGGTCGCCCAAGTTTGTCGACTTGGGGCTAGTTGAGGCCTCAACAAGACTAAAGGATTCCCAATGATTTGGTAGAACAATGTGGAGCTTATGGATCCATATTCATAGTTGTGAGGAGTATGATGGATTATTACTATGATCCCAAATTAACTAGAGGAAAATGAATGATTAGTTGATTGGAGCCGAAGTGGAATACAAAGGTAAATGTATCATACAAGGGACTCTATAAAAGATGAAGGAAGTAGAAGCCATAGTTGAAAGAGTCCCAATATAATATCCTTAAGGTACATAAGTATACATTCTTCTATTAACTATTCTTATCATTCATCCTCATACTCTTCTGAAAAGGGGTCATCTACATCAAAATCCTCACTAGAAACAACTTGCTCATTCAAACATGGGTATAAAAGAAAGAGATCTCACCAAGATAAATTGTACAATTTTGCAAGGAAAAGTCTCTCACCTTTGTTGGAGAAACGGTGACATGAAAAGAAGTTAAATCATGAGAGTTCAGTTATTCCATACTTTCCATAGTCGAAGTTATATTGAAATCGACATTTCAAATCTATACCAGGATTCATCTTTAGGACAACTACATACTTTCCATAATAGAATTCATATTGAAATTGACGTTTTGAATCCGTACCAGCATTCATCTACAGGACACGAAGTCATATTGAAATCGACATTTCGAATCCATACTAGAATTCATCTTTAGGACAACTAGTTGTCCTGAAGATGAATCTTGGTACAGATTCAAAACTTCGATTTCAATATGACTTCAACTGTGGAAAGTCCATAAGAATTGAACTCTCAAATATCATGCGATCAAAATATGAAAAAAGTTAAATCATGGTTGTGGGAATGAGGACTTAGGAAATACTTCCAACTCCATAACTTATACAACAACATTAAGGAAATGATATTCATCTATAACCTTATTAAAAGGGTTCCTTCTTGTTGGAGCATCTGTAGTGGTAGATAAATAAGATTAGGGAGAGAAATATCATTTAGAACAAAATCTATAAGTACTTCAATCATAAGTACCTCTCATAGCAATATTAAAAAATAAGAACAATGAGTTCCATGACTTCAAGAAATGACATATGTCCATAGGATATATAAAAAAATTCATGAATCTCCTAAAGCATATTACTAACATCAAGGATTGGAAGATTAAGATATATTGTTTCCTTACATAGATAAACTCTTCATATGTATATCATAACAAGAATATGGATCCAACACCTTGAATGAGTCAAATTGAAAGGCTATACATTATGAATATCAAGCACAACATCATAAATACTTCTACAAGAAGGGGGGTGTTTGAGGGATTGTTTTCCATGCTAAATACAAGTCCCTAGTGAGAAGGTTGGAGTCTCACTGATAGAGAAACAATAGATCATTTATCATTCTTTCCAAGATTTGAATTTATAAATGAAAATGCAAAAGATATAAAAGGAAATACCTAGAAAAGAAGCACAACTTTGATTCTCATCACTATCCAATCAAGGAAATCTCCGACACAAATTTCTCCTTGAGACCTACACACGATGCAATAGAAATATTCCCTTCTCATTCCTTGTTTAACATTTCATGTAAATAAGATAAAATCAAAGGTACAAACCCTAACTAACATTAGGCATCTAAATTCATCACCAATTCAATTGTTCAAATGCAAGAAACATCATAATGGATAACAACATGAACTTGATTGTTCAAATGCAAGAAACATCATAATGGATAACAACCCTAGAAGGAGATATGAGAGATATATTGATAATTCAAAAGTTAACAACATAAATAATATACCCATTTTTTCTATTGCAACTTCTGCTCCCGAGTCTCGGTCCCTCCAACCTCTGTCACTGATCAAACTCTCAACACAAGGACTATGATCAAACTCAAGTGGGGGATCCAATGAGTGGATCAACAAACCCTAGGAGGACCAAGTTCAGACTTTGAGAAAACAATTATTTCTCTTAAGAGGAAAGGACCAAAGGTTTCCTAATAAATATTATTTCTGCAACATAAGGGTGTCTAGGTGAATGATAATTCTATTCATTCTAGCCTTCCTCGAATATGAACCCTCCATATATATGCTTTATAGTTGATCCAAATAGTTGGGGTTTGAGATCTAGGGTGTATAGCTGAACCCTTAGTTTTCTTTGCTCAAATCCCATACTTTTCATACTTTTAATATTTTGTAAACGATTTTGAGTGTGCTCACTTTTTGCTAACTAGAAACCTATGAGTTGCATCACTACAAGTCACAAGCATAAGGAAAGAGGCTTCAAATCATGTTCAAGAAAACCAAAAATGGTTGACTCGGGATTATCAATGTGGCTCAAGTCAACTCATTGGTCAAGAGTGATCAAATTTATCTATAACAGATGCACTCTAATGTGTGAGGGAGGAAGAGGAACTACAAGCTGAAATATATTATAAAGTACTAAGAAATTTAATAGGAAAGCTAAGGAGGAGTTTGACAGACCAAGGATTAGAAATTTATCTACAAACAAAAACAAAGCATGAGACAACTCTCTTTCTTGAGACATGTATGCCCATTCTCAAGTGAAAAATAAGCATGGCCACCAAATCAAGTACACTGGAAATCCATGAAGTATATTGGAAACACCATGGCCATGAAACGATACATAGTGGATCCATGAAAAATTAATATCATAGCCATAAATAAATACACAATGGATCCATACAAAATGAATATCACGGCCACAAACAAATACACAGTTGATCTGTGTCTTAGTGTACATCAAAAGAATGACTAAAACTACAAAAATATCAAACTGGTCCTCCAAAGTACTAATGAAATATAGGGGTAACAGTACTATAGATCAAATTTGGGAAGTAAAACCAAAGACGGATGTCACCATAATCAGAATTCTTCAAACCATATCCATCAAAGAGAACAAATATACACCATGTGAATAAATGTACTAAGGTCAAACACAGGAGAAGCCATCCAGTCAATGCGAGGTAATCCATTAATAGTAATAATGGGCACCAAGGTACTCGGTACATTCTATAAAGTGAAAAAATATGTTTTGGTGTCGAACACTTGTTGAATGAAACGATCAAGGGTCATTGGTGGATACCCACATTCAACTTTGGGGGAACCTACTACTAATGGTATCAATCCCTAAGGTACTATGAGGGTCTCTAAATCTCATGCCTAGAGAAAATGAATTGAAGTTGATAGGAAGAGATCTATGACAAGAAGGGCATTAAGGAATCTCATATCAAATGACTCGAGATATAAATAGGAACTTGATAATTTTTTATTTCTTGGACAATGACTAATTAAATGGACATACCACCATGTACGAATTCCAAATGCACCATATGAAAATAGCACACAATAAATACCCTATAATCAGAAATAAATGATGAAAATCATTGTCAGAGGTAAGGCATTCCACCATTGAGGTCAATGAAATCCAAGGTATAGAAAAAATCTCACTATGTGAATAAATTTCTTGTTGTCAAACACGAGAGAAACTGCTCCATCAATGACCATTGGTGAATTCCATCTGTTGAATGCAAGGAAACCTCCCAATAATGAAGGTAAGTTTCATAGCTTTATCAATATCAAGCTCTAACTCCATAGAAATATGTTGTAATCATTAGGAGTAACCCTGCCAATGAGAAGGAAATGATGATTCCTTCCACATTGGCATGAGATATATTGGATGTAAACTAAGAATAACTTGACATGGGGAATGGCTAACATGAAAGATTAGTACATATCAGGAATAGCTAGAATAGGTTATCAACTCATAACTTCCCTTGAACAACAACACCACAAAAGAATTATTTAGGAATCCATTGATGACAAAAGAGACCAGTGATGCAAACCATCAATGCAGGATGCATTGATGTATAAATTCATAACATTTGAAAGAGTAGCTAGTAAAGAGGAGTTCAAATCCAACTCAAGACCATGCAGGTAAAAATCCTAAGAAAATATTAAAACCCAATTACAGAGATGATCTGAAAAATACTTATACGTTAACTATCCTTTAATACACATAATCATCTAACTTGATTTTGAAATAATAATGATCGTTTGATTGATTGCATAATACATGTGAATTTACTTATCTATCCAAATCCACTTTAATGACAAATAACTTGCAATATAACTGAGCGAAAATAGAACAACAATATTGGAATCACATACACAATTTTGTTAACGGAGTTCACCCAATTTGGGCTACGTCTATGAGTCCACTTCCAATTGAGACCACTTTATTAATGCTCAAATGCTTGTGTTTTTACAATGACCTTTTTACTCATTTTTCAAACTCAAAAACAGAGTGCACCATCAAATTCCTTGCAAAATTCTAAGAAAAATGAGTATAAACTTCATAAATTTCCGTTAAGGAACGCATTACAATGCAATCCCAAAGTATTAATACCCATAGCATGAACTTCGAGACCCAAATTCGTACTCTGTCATGATGTACCATGTCTCAGTCTACATGCTG
Source organism: Picea sitchensis (assembly GCA_010110895.2). Classification (NCBI taxonomy): domain Eukaryota; kingdom Viridiplantae; phylum Streptophyta; class Pinopsida; order Pinales; family Pinaceae; genus Picea; species Picea sitchensis. The sequence goes on along the minus strand of SNQJ01S0026214.1, from coordinate 20,042 downwards.
GTGAAATAGGGTGCGGGTCCCTAACTTTTTTCCAAGCCTTTTGGGAAACATTAAATGTAATATGGTTGAGATTGTGTAGCAATAGGCACCTTTGGTGCAATGGTTAAGGCATTGATACTCTTGGGAGGAGGTCACGGGTTCGACCCCGCGGACCTCTCCCTCTTTTAGCGCTTTATGCAACTATATATATTATATAGTATGTTGTAGTTATGTTTGTTGGAAAAGTTTGTTATCCCTCCCGCAATTCTTGGAGCACAGTTACATTGGATTCCAAATAAATCTTGGGCCAGGGACTTAGCCTTCAGCTCCCTTTTCCCGCCAACTAAACCTTTAAACTAACCCCTATTAATTTTGTTCCATTAGTGGTTAAGTGAGATGGTTGTGGCGTAATGGTAAGTCATTAGACTTATACATGTGAGGTCGGGGATTTGACTCCGGTTGACCTCCAAAATATTTGATAAACCATGACCAAAAAAGGCCAATGGGAGGCTACCATGTGGCAGCCTCTCATTGGTTCGTCTATGCTTGTATGCCACGTGTCAAAATCTAACTTTTCCACTTGTGCCTGTACGATCGCCTTGCCACCTACTCAGTCAATTTTATGATGTGCCAGGTGGTTTTATGTGATGTTTCCACGTCATCATCGTACGATATGTATGATCTTGCCACGTGTCACCCTTTGACTTTCACTTTTTGGACCCTATTGACCATAACTTTTCCCAGCTATATCTTTTGCATATGAACTCTGTTTGAGGCGATTTTTGCACTGTTAGAAAGATATTGTCGAGCTCTACGCAATGAATTCAGTTTTGAGAAATTTTGAGACAATCAAATTTTGAGAATTTATGGATCCTCCTGGACCTCTATGAGCGTTCTAGATCTTCCTGGACCTTTGTGAGCGTTTTGGATCCTCCTGGATCATTCCTCCCTATTGGAAGCCTTTTGGACCACCAAAAGTCTTGATTACTCAGCAACTAGGTGACGGTAAAGCTCCTTCACCTTCCCGATATCGATCCACTTTATTTTTCTTGGTTTTACCCCTTTAATACCAACTCGAAGATATTCCACATCACCTCACTGTAAATTCATGATTCTCCTATTAAGAATGACATCTTCCTGAAGCTCATCTAAATACTCTAGAGAAAAATCATCAATTGTCAGAACCTGGATACTTTCATCTTTATCCATAATCATAGGAGGCTCATAAAGTTTCAAATTCTCAACATTTACGACTGAATACATTTGCATGTAGGATGGTAGATCTAAACGAAAGGAATTAGTAACAATCTTTTCTAAGATATTGAATGCACCATACCATATTGGTGTGAGCTTTCTAACTTCAACCTTTATTATGTCCTTGATGATATCTAACCATACTTGATCATCGACTTCAAACTGATGATCAACCTAATGTTTTTCATGCCTTGCCTTATATTTATCTTGGCTCTTCTCCAATTGTTCCTGTACTGCTTGATGTACTTGATGGATCTTCTCAATGAACTACTTAGCTTTATCTGTATCATGATGTTCATATTCTTTAATTGCTTCTCCAAAAGAAAAATCCATAGGTGATTTAGGAAAATACTCAAAACATACTTCAAAAGGAGTTCTCTAAGTAGAAGAATTCATGGCATGATTATAAGCATGTTGTACATAGGGAAATTGTTCATCCCACAACTTAAGATTGTTATTGCATTATCCTCGAAGAAAATGTACCATTGGTTTGTTTACCACCTCTATCTGTTCATCTATCTGTGGATGAAAATATGTGCTCTTCTTTAACTTAGTTTCCATAATCTCCCATAAATGAGACCAAAACTTCCCCAAAAATCAAAATTCTTGATCATATATAATAGATGTAGGCAGCCCAAATGAACCCAAACATTAGAAAATAACATATGTGTTGTATGTTCAATTGTGATTTGTTTCTTGCATGGCATTAAAATACACATCTCACTGAACCTGTCCATCGCAACATATAAGTAATCATGACCTGTCTTGGACATCGACAAACCCCCTACAAAATCCATGGAAATACTTTCCCATGGTTGAGAAGGTACTAGAAGTGGTGTATATAATCCCAAATTTGTGTTGTTAAGTTTTCTTGTGGCACACATAACACACCCTTTTACATACTTGGAAGCTATCTCATTCATTCGAGGCCAATAACAATATCTATGCAACTATTYTACTTTCTTACCAACCCCAAAATGACTAGAAATTAGAGATGTATGAGCTTCCCTGATTACATTTTCTCTTTCATCCCTAGGTATACAAAGCTTTCCAAGATGATATAATAAATTTTCATGCATATAATAATCGAACTRTTGAATTCCATGGGTTAATGCTTAATACACATCTTTAAAATTATCATCCCTTGTATATTGTTCAACGTAAATTTCATGAGCTAAGGGATTATACCTTAGTATTGTAGATGCATTGATCAATGGTATTGATAACATGTATGCAAAMTTGTTATGAATACCTTTCTTATACTTGATTACCAAATGAAATTGATGTAAGAAACCCATCCACCTAAAATGTYGYGATTGTTGTAACTTGGTTTGTGACTGCAAATACTRTAATGGTTGATGATCTATATGAATTATTGTCTCATTTCCCATTAAGTAATGCTTCCATTTCTTCACACTTTGTACCAATGCATACAATTCCTTATCATATGTTGGATAGTTAATTAATACTTGAGTAAAAGTCTCATAATTATAACATATAGGTTTACCTTGTTGCGTCAAGACTTCTCCCATGGCATATCTGGTTGCATCGGTTTGAAGCTCAAATGGTTGTTGTAGATCTAGCAGAGCCAAAAATGGTGTGGTGCTTATATTTTCCTTCAATGTCTCCAAAATATGTAGAGGATTTGAGCTACTACATATTTCCTCCCCATTGAAAGACTTGTTTCACACTTGTTAATGCATGTAGAGGAGCTACTATGAAAGAGAAATTAGCAATGAATTTCCTCCAGTATTGCATTGCTCCTAAGATGCTCCTGACTTTTGTAGAAGTAGTTGGCTTGGGCAAATTCATGATAACTTCTACTTTCACGTGATCTATCTTTAGTTGAACATTCCCTACAATGTAACCCAAATATACTAGAGAATTTTTTCCAAATTCACATTTAGACATCTTTATATACAAGGTATCCTTATTCAAGAGCTCAAAGACTATCTTGACATGCATTATATGATCTTCCCATCTTCGACTAAAAATTAAGATATCATCTAAGTAGAAAATTACAAAGTCATCTATGTAAGGAATGAACACATCATTCATTACCCTCATAAATTTTGTAGGTTCATTGCATAAGCCAAATGGCATAACCAACCATTCGAACAACCCCTGCTTTATCTTGAAAGAAGTTTTCCATATATCTCTTTCTGCAATTCTAATATGATGGTAACAAATTCTCATGTATAGTTTAGTGAAATAAATAGCATTATTTAACTGATCCAAAAAGTCATCAATTCTAGGAAGAGGATATATTGTTTTTATCGTGATCTCGTTCAGTGCTCAAAAGTCAATACACATCCTCCACATATTGTCTTTCTTCAGAACCAATACAATAGGAGATCCACACAAAGAGGAACTTGGAATTATGATTCCTTTATCGAGAAACTCCTGAATTTGCTTCTTTATCTATGCATTCTCTATCACTGATGACCTATACATACCAATGTTAGGAAGAGGAGAATACTATTGCAAATAGATTTCATGTTCGACCTCCCTCTTAGGAGGAAACCCTGTAGGTTCCTAAAATAACTCATCATAGTTAGATACAATAGTTACCAACTCTGGTTTATGATATGTATCACAACCTGATAAATCATTTGATAAGTCTTCTTTTTTTTTGTTTTACTATCACGAGAACACACGATTTACTTGCACTCATGAGTCTATTCATTTTCCCTGTTCTCACTAAATAAACATTAGTTTTGATACGATGAGTGTTATCCCTGACTCCTAGGTATAACTAAGGAGATGATGTCTCGATTCCCTCGGGTTGCAGACATGGAGTACTGGGAGATAACTTGACCAACAATGTCCACTTTCACAGACAGAGACCCACCTCGCCACCACAGCTCTAGGTTCGTCATGACGGTATCCACCACATCAACTGACCTTTTAAATATATTGGGTCTTGTTGCATGAGGTACAATTCAGGTATTATGATGAGTGTCATTTAAATATTTGAGGCATTTGAGTTTGTTTAATCTATTACTGCTTTTTATTATGTGACGTTTGCTTGGACATTATGCTCTTTGCCCTATTTCACTTTGTTGGTTGACATTGCACCTTAGTAAGTGGGTCACCCTTATGGATAAGGATGCTATTGGGAGGTCTTGTTGACGAGTCATCATTCCATTTCTGACCATACTGTCACTTTCCACAATTTATCCCCTCATCTCCTTATCTTTTTGGATTTTTGAGTGTACTGACCCAAGAAAGGGTTGTCCCTCATTTCATGGGAAGAAGGGGTTGAAGGCCCAGAGGCTTGTAGTTTTCAAAATATAAAATCCAAACCATTAAACTTCTATATGTTCACCCAAGGATCCCGAGGACAATGAAACGTCTCTCATAAAAAATTGACGGGACCCGTGAAAGAATAACTAATAACAAATTCCAACCATGGAGGGTCATGTGTGGGCACAATTTTTATTGCTTAGGTAGAAGCCCCACCTTGGATTCAACCTGGAAACATCCTAAAATAATTAAAGGAAATAAATGGGCTTGGAAAAAGGTTGCAGTGAAAATGAAGGTGAAACACACCCTCTACAAAGGCACCCATAAGTGAGACAATATAACCCCTTGTATGTCCTAAAACCCATGCCAGAAATTCTTCCCCTAATCCATGTCACCTCATCCATATGACTTAGAAGGATTCCCCCTAGGGAACACCCCTATACTTGAGGAACGATTCACCCAATAGGTCATTTTGTCAACCCTCCCATACCTAAACTTGGAAAATTGCATAAGTTCTTTGAGCATTAGTTTATTTTGACGAGGTGGTTTGGATGTGCTTGCTTAGATGGATATTTTATTGATTTTATTTACTCATCATGAAGATTTGAATTCATATCCTTGGAGTGCGTATCCATTTGTCTTTGTAGGACCCAACTAGTGGACATTTTTGGAGGAACAAGTCTAGCTTGGGCTTCCACGGGGCTTGAAGGCCACAGGTTGGATGCCAAGGGCCCACATGCCAAATAATGAATACATGCCTTTGGATGTTTAGAGTACAAGTTGGAAGACCTTTCCTATCCCTCACATGCCAAACTATTTGCTTGGAGGGGCTAAAACATCACCTTTGAGGAGTTGACGTCATCATTGGGGCTAGGGTTTGGTGGTGATGAAGTTGCTACTTGTTGACACTTGGCGTGATTTGGTGAGAGAAGAGTTAAGGAGGCTATAGAAAATGAGAGGGAGGCTTTATGAGTCTCAACGAATTCAACCTTGTACTCCAACGACTTGATCAAAGGGTCAAAACGTCACCTTTAGATGGGTGATGCCATTTTAGGGTTTCTATTGTGCACTTTTTAAATTTTAAGTATGAATTAAGGGGTAAAGGGGTAAAATAAGGGTTGTTGTCCCCTTTTTTTGTTTTTACCCTAACTTAGGTGGACAAACTATGTTTAAGACATTTCGTATAAATAGAGATCATTTGTATCTCATTTTATCTTAGCTCTCCCATTGTGAGAAGCCTTACTAGGTAAAATTTGTACCCTCTTTGGGCAACCACTTCTCTCTTTTTCTCTTGTATTGATTTCTTTATGTTATTGGTGGAAGAAGCAGTGTGCTACCTCTGTTAGAGATTTTCTTTAGCATTTGTGGTGGATTTATCTTGCTAAGAGGAGGTTTATCTTGTCATTTCTTGGACTACGTAAGGATTTATCTTGTTGATGCTTCATTGCTTGGTTACAAATTTTATTTTCTATATTTCTAGGGGAGTATAAGGATTTACAACCCCACCATTAGCTATCATTTTTGTCTAGAAATTATTTGTTGCACAAGGTTTTACTAGGAGAAGTAAAAGGGTTTACACCCTCCTAGTATCTCCTAGTTAGCATTTGCTTGCCTTGGGGAGTAAGAGAGTTTACACCCCCAAGGAGATAGCATTATTAGATCTTTATTTACTTGAATCCATAACCCAATAGCTAAAGGAACTAGTATAATTGCATTGGAGAAATAAAATCTTGCATTGGTTAACATGACATTTCAGGATTTGGAGGTTGTCTAAATTGGAATCAATTATTTGCTTTATATGCTTGGTTGAGCCACTAGGATGGCATATTTAGCTAAGTTCTTATTGCTGCTGTTATAAACTTTCATCTATAGCCATTAGGGCTGCATAAAACCTAATACAAACTTATTAATAACTCACTCTTCAACCGTTGAAAGTTGCTAAAAATTTTCCACATTAATCTACTAATCTCAGTGCATATTTTGGGTGGATTTTTTGTAATTTTTAGTGGTTGAATTTTGTCTGTAACACTTTGTTTGCTACAGACACAAGGCAGAAAAAACATCTTGGCAACACTTTCATTTCAGCCTTGTTTCATGCTAAATTCTTTCTCTTTCATACTTGAGCTAAACTAGTGTTTGTTAGCTTCTCTCTTGCTTCTGATACTAGACTTTTAGCATCTTTATTTGCAACTTTTACTATCTTTTTATTGTTGATATATATATATACTACTGCAATTAACTTGCTTTTCCACCTAACATATTACGTGCATACTTGGCTTTTCTTGTGTCTCGAGCAGGTACAAATCACTCTTTACATGTACTCATACCTCTCAAAAACCATTGGCTACCACCGAGACTCTTTCCCAAGCCTTTTTTCACTTAGTACTTTGACCTATAGGGTATACACTTCCATCATACCACTTTCCATCTCATTTCCCCCTAGGGTCACCGATATTTCCCCCTCGAGGTGATTACTTCATCTCTAAAGTGACAAGAATACCTGCCTAAGGTGCCAGTGGGTAGGTGTTCTCTTAGTTGTCACCATTTTGTCATTGGGTAGAGATTTTTCCAACCTACAACTTGTGCGATAACAATGAGCTCTGACAATAAATTCAATCCCATCTTTAAAAAGGTGTTTTTTTTCTCTTCATGATAAAATATATCTTTCCTTTCGAATAGATATGGACTACCCAAGACAATGCCACAAAGTTCAAGAGGCACAAAATCTAACTCAACCTCATCGAAGAACTTGGATGTAATTGCAAATATAATCTTACACTGCTTCATCACCTGCAACTTAGCATTGTCACTACACCCAACCTAATGGATATGGTTTTCTATGAGGTGTTTTCTTTAAACCCATCTTCTTAACAATTGCTTCAGATATTAAGTTAACTTGAGATCCACTGTCAAACAAAGTATCTATCTTTGTATGATTTACTATAACCCTGACATGAAAAAGCTTGCTTCTTTTCTTTTGATCAAGAACACTTTCCACTTTAGCAGATTGAATTGAAGAATTAGATTTGGCAAAAGATATACCTTTGCTTCCTATTTCCATGATCTTTGATTCATCTCTTGAATATGATCCCAGATCCTTTTGAAATGATGTAGCAGTCTTTTGTTTCCCTTTATCCTAGAACTTCTTTGGTCATAATTCTGGATGCAACCTCCAACACTATGTTTCCTCATGTCCCTTTCTTTTACAGTGAGAACATGTAGGTTTTTCTTCATCTTTCTTTACTTTAGATGACTTCTTACTCTTCCATTTTCCTTTCGATTTCGTCTTGAACTTGTGTGGCTTCTTATCTTCAATCACATGCTTCCCCTTACTAGCTTCTTGATGAGTAGCTTGTACTGACACTTCATCAATGTTAGTAGGGTTAAATATTAATATAGTGTGTCGAAGATATGAGTGCATGCCACCAATATACTTTAGAAGAGTTTCACGAGTATATAACGAAATTCCTAAAGATAATGTTTTCTTCTTAAATTCATGTATATGTACTCAAACATTTTTCCCCTTTCCTTGTCTGAGATGTTTCCATTCCATAATTGTAGTTTGCACATAAGCTAATGGATAAAATTGTTTTCTTATTGCAGTGGTAAATTCATCCCAAGAAGAAATTACTTTACCCTATTGAACGGGATCAATTTGTGTCTTACTCTCCCACCATATCAAGGTTGTGCCACCCCGACGAAGACTAGCCAATTGTATATTTGTAGTGTCATCCATGATCTTTTATACCCTACAATATACCTCTATCTGCTTGATCCAATCGTCCAACATTTATGCATTCAATTATCCATCATAAATCGACAATTCGAACTTGACATCTAATTTCAATAAAGGAAAATTATGAGCATGAGAAGACTTCTTAGAGGGATTCTTCTTATGATAAGAACGTTCACTTGCTCCATTGGTAGATGATGATGAGGACAATGGTGAAGAGGGTTCTGGAGGTCATCCACCTTCACCTCCTCCTTTAGATTTTACTAAATATTCTCCGTCACCAGCCTTGTGAATTCTTCGATATAAATCATCTATTATTTCCTTCATTGAACGAAGTGTAGCCATAAATTCCTCAGGTCTCATGGGAAGATATTCTCTTTCCTTTCCTTCAGAAGCCATCTTTTTCTTACAAAATCTCCTTCGAGTCTCTAGCTTATAACTTGTAAGCTTACCTTTACCAAGCTTGAATTTGGACCTTGTAAGCATTCACTTGCAAACACTTGTCAAAAACATGCTCTAATACCAACTTGATCCGAAAAATACTTAGACATTAATTATTCTTTAATACACATAATCATCTAACTTGATTTCGAAATAATAATGATCGTTTGACTGATTGCATAATACACATGAGTTTACTTATCTATCCAAATCCACTTTAATGACAAATAATTTGTAATATAACTAAGAAAAAATAGAACAACAATATTGAAATCACATACACAAGTTTGTTAATGGAGTTCACCCAATTTGGGATACATCTCTGGGTCTGCTTCCAATTAAGACCGTCGCTTTATTAATGCTCAAATGATTTTTTTTTACAATGACCTTTTTACTCATTGCTCAAACTCATAAACATAGTTCACCATCGAATTCCTTGTGAAATTATGAGAAAAATGAGTATAAACTTCATATATTTCCATTAAGGAACCCTTAGGCTTGCATTACAGTGCAATCCAAAAGTCTTGATAACCATGGAACAAACTTCAAGACCCAAATCCATACTTTGTCATGATGTGCCATGTCTTAGTCTACGCATTGGTTAAATAGGGAATGAGCCCATAACTGTTGTCTGACCCTTTTGGGAAACATTAAATGTAATATGGTTGAGATCCCATAGCAATGAATGCCTTTGGTGCAATGGTTAAGGAGTTAATACTCTTGGGAGGAGGTCACGGGTTCGACCCCGTGGACCTCTCCCACCTTTGGCACTTTATGCAACTATATATATTATATATAGCATGTTGTAGTTATGTTTGGTGCGAGAGTTTGTTATCCCTCCCGCGATTCTTGGAGAACGGTTACATTGGATTCCAAATAAACCTTGGATCGAGGGCTTAGCCCTTGGCCCCCTTTTCCCACCAACTAAACCTTTAAACTAAATCATATACATTTCCCCCTTTTCCCGCCAACTAAACCCTTAAAATAACTCGTATACATTTCGTGCTATTAGTGGTTAAGTGACACGGTTGTGGCGTAATGGTAATTTGTTAGACTTATACGTGTGAGGTCGGGGGTTTGACTTCGATCGACCTCCAAAATTTTGATAAACCATGACCAAAAAAGGCCAATGGGAGGCTGCCACGTGGAAACCTCTCATTGGTCTACCTGTTCTAATTGTATGCCACATGTCAAAATCTGACTTGTCCACTTGTGTCTGTACGGTCGCCTTATCATATGATCGGTTAGTTGTACGATGTGCCACGTGGTGTTATGTAGTGTTGTCAAGTCAAAATCATAAGGTCTGTATGGTTGTGCCACGTGTCACCCTTCTAGTGGTGACACATTTCACCCTTTGACTTTGACTTTTTGGACCTTGTTGATGAAAACTTTGACCGACTATATATTTTGCATACGAACTTTGTTTGAGGCAATTTTTGTGTCGTTGGAAAGCTATCGTTGAGCTCTACACAATGAATTTGTTTTCGAGAAATTTTGAGATGATCAAATTTTGAGCATTTTTGGATCCTCTTGGACCCCTATGAGTGTTCTGGATCTTTTTGGACCTCTGTGAGTGTTTTGGTTCCTCCTAGATCAAGGGATAAGAGACTCAGAGCAAGTGTTATGTTCAAGGGTGACACTGAAACATTGTTACCAAACTTTAATAAAATGAATTATATAGATCTTTATTCTTTTCCCCTGTCTATTTTTATAAATATTTGATTTTTTATCTTTTTGATATTAGAAATCCTAAAAATAATAAAATAATGCTAGAATACAAGGAAGGAGATAAGTTTCCCAAGGTTAGAAACTACCTTCCAAGTGTACATAATAATCCTATGCAAAAGTTGGAAAATGAGAAATGAGTAGGTTGTGGGCATGCATAAGTGTGTCTCCTCCAAGGTAAATTAGGTTAGAAATGCATAAGAAAGAATTCTAGGGCTAGTGACAATGAAGAATGAAATGGCAGTTAATGATAAAAGGTAGGTTACAATAGAGAATTAGGAAAAAATCATAAGCAGTGCTAAGCAATGAAAATGCAAATCAAACCGAAGCTGCGAGAGCCCATTAGGGAAATGGATAGAAATAGAGTTAGAGAGAATCATGTGTCTTTTGTTCAAATTCATAGAAGGAAAAATAGAGTTCTTGGGACTATGAGAAAATCTCAACATGGGTGTTAGAATGGAAAATAGATGCTAATTAGGGAAACTAATGTTAGTTATGCACTATTGTACAAGCATTGGAAGACAACATATCCAAAAGTATTAATTCCACAACTTGATGGGTTCGACCTTGAGGAAAAAGTGTTGAAATAGGATAATAGTGCAAGATGCAATGCAAGAATAATATCAGTATATGCTAGTTAAGAATAATTTACCTCAAAGTCATAAAAAAATTGATGCTGAAAAATGCCAATTCAATGCGATTCCAATCTTGTAATCAATCAAATAAACTTCATTCATGTCAAAGGGAACTGAGCAATGAACTAAGCTTTAAAATCAAAACAAATTTAGGTAAAATTTGACTTTTCTATCCAAAATGTGGTAAAAACATATAAAATAGAAGTGAAAAAATAAAGCATTTTTACCATTTTACCATTTAGAAAGCAAGCTTCAGAGAGAAAACCACTTTTCCCCTCAATATTACATCACATATCCTAGGATCTACACCTGGTTGATTTCATTTTCATCATATCTAGGTAACTCACACTCCCTAGATCTTCAATTATGTATGATCATTTTTTTAATTTTTTGGATTTTCTAAGCATGCAAGGATCTACTCGGTAGGGTGCATGCATGCTCATGGACATGTTTTGACCTGCTCACTAGTAGTGTTGATTTTACCACTTCAACCCAACACCTGACAGTTAGCTCAAAATAAAATAACTTTATCTACTAAAAGAACGATTGAGTAATCAACTAAACATGCACCGGAAGCATAAACTAGGAAACCAAAATCTCACACAAAAGACACCAATATTTTTGGGTATAACCCCCTGGAAAAAATACCGCAGGGAAAACCGGTTCCAAGATGCTTTTATTATGGTAAAATCAGTGCTCCCATAACAGGAAAAATGGTCCACTAAGAGAATATACACTATAGACAAACCTGGAAATTCTTGTGTTGTTGTATGACCCTATACCAACACGGTTTTCGAAGGGTACATGCCTTTCCTTCAAAAAAATTGTGTACATATACGATTGTCTCCACTGAAACCCATGTACATGTACAAAAACTTAGTACGATAACCTCCATACGACGCACCCCTTTCCTATGGCTTCTATCAGCTGAAACCCACCTGTGGTTACCTTTTCTCTTTCTTCTCCTTGACCTTTTTTATCTTTAGATGGATGTCCTTATCCACCTATCCAAGATATTGAATCATAGTCCTTCATGA
>SNQJ01S0026213.1:86860-100377 GCA_010110895.2 Picea sitchensis | reverse complement strand
TTTACCGGAAACCCTCAACCGGGAAAACCTTTCTTATTTTCATTATCTCGAATTTCACCATTTGCCATACAATATATACAATGTTTTTAGGTATTACGTAGATACCAAAACCCTAATCCCTTAATCTGGGATTAATTTACAAATCAGCTAAAAATAGAAAAATTCAGGATCGTCAGACGCAGTTGTCGTATCTGACGCACCCACACACACACACATGCAAAGAATATAACACACACCCAACAAAAAATATTGTAGAGGTTTAATATACAGGAATGTAAACCAGTCAAGGTTCCTATTATTGTTGGTGTAAAGTTATCTGCGAATCAATGTCCCAACACACAAGAAAAGGAGGAGGACATGTCTCGTGTTCCATATGCGAGTGCAGTTGGTAGTTTGATGTATGCAATGGTATGTACTAGACCAGACATTGCACATGCAGTGGGATGTTTTAGTAGGTATATGTCCAAACCACGAAAGGAACATTGGACAACAGTAAAAAGGGTTTTTAGGTATTTGCGTGGCATTGCTATCTATGGATTGTGATACCAAGGAAGATTGGGATTGGAAAGAGTGGTGGATATATATGGATTTGTGGATGTAGACTGGGATGGAGATCAGGATAATAGTAGATCTACAAGTGGGTATGTGTTTAACCTATTTGGAGGAGAAATAAGTTGGATGAGCAAAAGACAGGTTGTAGTGGAACTTTCAACTACAGAAGATGAATACATGGAAACCACTCATGCAAGTAAGGAAGAAGTATGGTTAGAATTATTGTGTTCAGGTATTGGGTTGGTACAACAAGTTGTAAGGATAGATTGTGACAGTCAAAGTACAATTTTTCTGACGAAGAACCCGGCTTATCATTCAAAGACAAAGAATATTGATATTCAATATCACTTTGTGAGAGACATGGTTGAAGAAAAGAAAGTATTTCTGATGAAGGTGGACACTTTGAATAATGTTGCAGATTCATTAACAAAATCTGTGAGCACTGAGAAGTTCTCTTGGTGTAGAGGATCCATGGGCAATACTGCCCTGGATTGTTGACTATGTAGCCATGTAACCCCTCGTATGCAAAGAAAACAACAAGTGGGAGAATGTTGGGTATGTGTTATATTCTTTCCATGATTAGTAGTGTATGAGTTGTGCCAGGTGCACAGGGAGTTCGGGGGTAGCACCCCCGAGATTTTGTTTTTCTCGGGAAACATGTCGCATTTTTGCCTCATTTTTCGTGTCCATTGTTGGGTGGTTTTTCGACATATGGTTTTTGACGATGGTTTTCTATTTTCGGTTAAGGAATTAGGGTTTTTGACTAATCCAGGTCACTGGGTTATGGTTTTGGATGCCGTTGGATCCTATATGTATATTGTATTGTAAACAATGTATCACTATGAATGAATATAGAATATGTTGATTTTTTCGGTTTGGGTTTCCAGGGGAAAAATATATGTGTAATGTTTATCTTTTCCATTGTATCTTTTCTGTTCTTTTACTGAAAATATGTTTGCAGTAAATATTGTACTAGGTTAAAATATACAAGAATCACCAATTATAATTAAATGTTCAATTTTCAGCTCCAAATCCAAGATCATCCCTTGGATCAGTGCCTCATATTCAACTTCATTGTTTGTGCAAGGAAATTCTAGCCCGATAGCATGCGGATGTAAAATTTTATCAGGGATTTTAAATATAAATCCAACACCATTCCTAGAAATTGAACATGTGCTATCAAAGGACATTCTCTAATATCCTTTGAATGAATTATCCTCCTAATTGTTTGTGACATTATCATGGTCTTGGTCCAATACAACATAATTCTCCATGCTGACATCGAATGTTGGGTATGTGTTATATTATTTGCACAAGTAGTAGTTTCTGCATTGCACCGGGCGCACAAGGGTTCGTGGATAGCGCTCCCGAGAATATTTTTTTCCTTGGGAAACATGTCACATTTTTGGGCAGTTTTTTGGCACATGGTTTTTTGTCGATGATTTTCTATTTCTAGTTAAGTAATTAGGGTTTTTGACTAATCCAGGTCATTGGGTTAGGGTTTTGGATCCCGCTGGCTCCTATATGTGTATTGTATTGTAAAAAATGTAACACTGTGAATGAATATAGAATATGTTGGTTTTCCTGGTTTGGGTTTCCAGGGGAAAAATATCTGTGTAATGTTTTTATTTTCCATTGTATATTTTATGTTCTTTTACTGAAAATATGTTTGCAGTAAATATTGTACAAGGTTAAAATCTACATTTGGTATCAGAGCTTTGTTGTCTTCAGGGGGACGCCTTTGTGGTCAAGGGTTTGGCTCGAGAGTGTGATAAGCCTTGTTACAGTGGGAGATCTGTGGTATTGATTTTTCAGGTGAAAAGAAATGGAGAGCAATTCGAAAATGAAGATCAAGAAGTTTAATGGGAAAAATTTTGAGCTGTGCAAGCTCAAGATGGAATATTTGTTGGTGGACAGAGATGAGTGGATCACAGTAGATCCAGGTACTGCAACTACAGGAAATTCAACAGATGACTAGAAAAATTTGGATCGAAATGCAAAGAGCACAATTCAACTGTCTCTCAGATTCAATATTACTGAATGTGTCAGAGGAAGCTATAGCCAAGGATTTATGGGATAAGTTGGGGAAGTTGTATCAGTCTAGGTCCCTAGTAGATAAACTATTCCTGAGAAAGAAGTTGTATAACTGGAGGATGAGAGATGGAGACTCGGTGGAAAATAATTTGAACACCTTCAATACTGTGGGAAGTCAGTTAGTATCTGTTGAGATTAAAATTTCAAATGAAGATAAATGTATCAAATTACTATGTTCTTTAACAGACTAGTGGGATAGTCTGGTTGTGGCCATAGGTAGTAATACAACTTATTTGAAGTTTGATGAAGTGGTCTCATCCTTGTTGTCGGAGGATATGAGACAAAAGAATATGGAAGGACAGAGCACAAATGCATTATTTTCAAGAAGACATTCCCAGGAAAGAAATAGATCTAAGTTCTCAAGTGGGATATCTAAGTCTAAGGGTAGATCTAAATCTCCTAGAAAGTTTGTAAAGGTATGTTGGAGATGTGGAAAAGAAGGGCACTACAAGAAGCAGTGTAGATCCAAAGTTGAGAAAAAGAAGGTATCTGAAGAATCTCTTTCTACAGAAGAAAATACCTCCAAGGAAGAAGGAGGGGATGTGTACTTGGATTCTTAAAGAACACATGCATATCATGAGGCATGGTTGGTTGACTCAGGTGAATCCTTTCATATGACTCCCCACAGGGAGTGGTTTTGTGAATATGAAAAGTATGATGGAGGTAATGTTTTCCTAGGTGATGATTTGACAACCAGAATCATAGGACGATGAAAGGTCAAGTTGAGGCTAATATATGGAAGGATTAGAACACTGCCTGGTGTTCTGCATATCCCAGGTTGGCCGAAAATTTGATTTATGTAAGAAAAATGGATGATTCAAGATTAAAAACAATATTTGAAAAGGAAACATGTAGGATGGTTCGAGGAACAATGGTGTTGTTGAAGGGAGTTCGGTTTGGAACTCTGTAGAAGATGCAAGGAAGCACTATTGGTGATGGTTTTAATAGTTCCATTGTTCTTGATATTGGATTTGAAGAAGAAAGAACTCCTATAGTCTCTGGAGAAAAGGTTATGTTGTGGCATCAAATACTGGGGCATATCGGAGAGAAGGGTCTTCGACTACTACATGGTAAAGGTATGGTTGAAGGTATGTCTAAATCGTCTATGGATTTTGATTTATGTGAACATTGTGTATATGGGAAGTAGAATCGGGTAAGATTCCCCTCTAGTGCAACAAGGCAGAAGGAATTTTATAGCTAGTTCACAGTGATGTTTTTGGACCTGTATCGGTCCCATCATTGGAAAAATATGTGTACTATGTCTCATTTATAGATGACTTCTCGAGGAATACTTAGATATATTTCCTCAGGAATAAATCTAAAGTCTTTGACAGGTTTAAATATTTTTAGGCTCTTGTTGAGAATCAAACAGAGAAAATAATTAAGGTGATGAGGACAGATAATGGCAGAGAGTTCTACGAGAATGAATTTGAAGAATTCTATAAGAAGTATGGTATAGAAAGGAAGAAGACTACTCCATATACACCTTAGCAGAATGGAGTTTCAGAAAGGATGAACAAGACAATGATGGAAAAAGCAAGGTGCATCCTCAGTGGTGCCGGGTTAGGACAATAATTTTGGACAGAGGAAGTGGGTACTGCATGTTACCTGGTCAACATATTACCCTCATTAGGGTTGGATGAAAAGACTCCACAAGAGGTATGGACTGGTAAGAAACCTTCTCTCACACATCTCAAGGTATTTGGTTGTGATGCATATGTTCATGTTCCAAAGGAAAACAAGAGTAGGCTAGATAAGAAGGTTGAAAAGTGTATCTTTATTGGATATAAAGATGGTATCAAAGGTTAAAATCTTTGGAACCCATAAACTAAGAAGGTAGTGTATAGCCGAGATGTGGTATTTAGAGAAATGAAGGATGTTGTTAAATAGGAAGTCCTACCAAGTAAGGAAGAACCATAGAAAATAGATTTTGATTTAAAGGATGATGAGTCAGACTCTACAAAAGAGCAGGAATTAGAAGAAGAAGATCCTCATAGTCCAGTATTGAGGAGATCGGTTCGAGAAAGAAGGCTACCAGAAAGGTATACTCCATCTGATTTTCGTTCAAATTTTTCTTTGTCTATTACCAATGATGATCCTAGAACTGTCAGGGAGGCAATGGATTCAGAGGATGGAAATCTCTGGAAAAGGGCCATGGATGAAGAAATGGAATCTTTGGATAAGAATGAGGCTTGGGATCTAGTGGAGTTGTTGACTGGAATAAATCCCATTTGCAACAAATGGGTATTTAAAAAGAAGCTTAATGCAGAAGGAAAAGTGGAGATATACAAAGCTCGGTTAGTAGCAAAGGGTTATTCGCAGGTTGAGGGAATTTATTTTGGTGATATTGTTTCTCCTATTGCCAAGTCAAACTCTATAAGATTTATGTTATCTATTGCTGTTGCATTTGATTTTGAAGCAGAACATATGGATTTGAATACATCATTCCTACACGGGGATCTGGAAGAAGAAATCTATATGAAGCAACCAAAAGGATTTTTTGTAGAGGGAAAGAAGGAGTTGGTATGCAAGCTGAAAAAGTCCCTATATGGTTTAAAACAATCACCAAGGATGTGGTATCAAAAATTTGACACTTATATGTTAGGACTTGGTTTCACAAGAAGCAAAGAGGATCATTGTGTGTATTTTAAATTTATTTGGTATTGTATGTGGATGACATGTTGTTGGTAGGAAACAACAAGGAGATTATCCAGGATGTGAAAACTCAGTTGTCCTCTAAATTTGACATGAAGGATCTCGGTGCTTCAAATTTCATTTTGGGCATGGAAATTAAAAGATATGGGAACAGAGGAAAATTTGGTTAAATCAGAGAAAATATGTCAAGACAGTATTGCATAAGTTTAATATGTAGGAATGTAAACCTGTCAAGGTTCATATTCCCGTTGGTGTAAAGTTATCCACGGATCAGTCTCCCAAAACACAGGTAGAGGAGGAGGACATGTCTCGTGTTCCATATGCGAGTGCATTTGGAAGTTTGATGTATGCAATGGTATGTACTAGACCATACATTGCAGATGTAGTGGGAGTTTTGAGTAGGTATATGTCAAAACCAGGGAAGGAGCATTGGACAACAATAAAAAGGGTTTTCAGGTATTTGTGTGGCACTGCTAGCTATGGATTGTGCTACCAAGGAAGATCGGGATTGGAAAACGTGGTGGATATACATGGATTTGTGGATGCATATTGGGCTAGATATCTGGATCGTAGGAGATATACAAGTGGGTATGTGTTTAACCTGTTTGGAGGAGAAATAAGTTGGATGAGAAAAAGACAGGCTGTAGTGGCACTTTCAACTAGAGAAGTTGAATACATGGCAGCCACTCATGCATGTAAGGAAGAAATATGGTTACAAAGAATTTTTTTAGGTATTAGGTTGGTACAACAAGCTTCAAGGATAGATTGTGACAGTCAAAGTGCAATTTTTCTGGCAAAGAACTCGGCTTATCATTCAAAGACAAAGCATATTGATATTCAATATCACTTTGTGAGAGACATCATTGAAGAAAATAAAGTATTGTTGATGAAGGTGGACACTTTGAAGAATGTTGCAGATTCATTAACAAAATTTGTGAGCACTAAGAAGTTCTCTTGGTGTAGAGGATCCATGGGCATTGTTTCCCTCGATTGTTGATTATGTAACCCTGTAACCCCCTGTATGCAAAGAAAATGACAAGTGGGAGAATTTTGGGTATGTGTTATGCTATTTGCACAAGTAGTAGTGTTTGGGTTGCACCGAGAGTGCATGGGGGTGAAGCCCCCCATGCGGGGTTTGGTGGCAGTACCCTCGAGAAATTTTGTTTTTCCTCGAGAAACGTGTTACATTTTTGGGTGGTTTTTTGACACATGGTTTTTTGTCGATGGTTTTCTATTTCCGGTTAAGGAATTGGGGTTGTTGACTAATCCAGGTCATTGGGTTGGGGTTTTGGATGTCGATGGCTCTTATATGTGTATTGTATTCTAAACAATGTAACACTGTGAAATAGAATATGTTGGTTTTCTTGGTTTGGGTTTCCTGGGGAAAAATCTCTGTGTAATGTTTTTATTTTCCATCGTATCTTTTATGTTCTTTTACTGAAAATCTGTTTGCAGTAAATATTGTACAAGATTAAAATCTACATCGACATAGCCTTGCATCAATTCATTATCTTTCCTTTTGAAAGAGAAAGGTTTCATTGGTTCTCGCGGAAATCTCATCATCGTTCCATCCTTATTTGGTAACATCATGAAACTCCCTTCATTCATGATGCACCCCCTATCATTGTAGACCAATCCCTTATGAGAAATACTCCATAATCTGGAGGAAGGTCAACAACTGTAATTGTGAAAACAATTGTAATATGTGGAGCAACAGTAATCCAAGCATATAAATATTTGATTTCTCCATATGCAAAGACGTTTCTCGAGTCTATGGCATAAATACTTTCACCGGTTTCATAATATTTCATGCAACCCATCCCTAGTGTTTCCATGACTGATAATGGCATTATGTTATTTGTAGCTCCAGTATTGACCATGGAATTATGAAGACTAACATCATGATTTTCTATTGAGAGATAGAAAGGCGGGACATTACCTTTCATTTGATTTAAATTAATCCATTGTTTCCTTGAACCAAACACAAAGAATTCCATTCTATGAACTGGTTCATCCAAAAATTTAAGAATATTTTTCCTCTACTGGGGAATTTTCATGACTTCCATAAATGGAAAAGTAATTCTCAATTTTGAAATATCATCTATTATATTTTATTTCATTTGCAAAGAATTCTTTGATTGATTCACAATCAATTGTTGCTTACTCTTTTTTGTTCCACTTGGCCTTACTTTTTCTCTTTCTTTGTCCACATTTTATTTTTATTTTTCCAAATTATGCTTTGTTTTTGTCTTATTTGCTTGTGCTCTTTTCTGCACAACATTATCTTGCGAGATATTGTTTTCTTAATTTTCTTCAAACATGTACATGGATGAATCACATTCATCCCTCTATATAGATTCGATAATTTATTCTTTAATATAATCATTCTCTTGATTAAAATATTGATCTTCAAAAGCATCTTCTAGTATTACATCATTTGGATTCATTGTTCTTGGTGCTCTCTGTCTATATTCATCAGTGGCACCATCACCTCTGGTCCTTTTTTCTTGGATTGGATTTCTTCTTTGCTCATAAATTCTTGTATTAGGAATAAAATTTTCATTTCTCCTCAATCTTATTATTTCGTTTTGCATTTTTTGAATAGTCTGATTCATCTCAACTATGTCCATTCCCTATTCAGTTTTTTGTGCTGCAGTAGGATCATTATTTATATTTTGGATAGTTCCTTTAAAGAAAACTCGTCCAACTCCTTGATTTTCAGTGTGACGTGTTTTCTAATATTTATTTACTCTTGAACTTGAAGCTTCATGATTTGAAATGGTAAAATTCTACATTTTTCTCAGGAGTCTTCCAAGGATGATGTCATGATCAAGGTCTATTTCCAACACAATCTCTTCCATTTTTGTAGCAATTTCCATTGCTTCTCATAAATTTTCAATTTGGGAATCTCTTATTTAAAAATTCACATTAGAAGGCATCATATTCTTATAACATCTAAGTATCACAGGATCATTCGGCTTTTGTTCCTATGGAATTTTATTCAAGGTCTTGAAAAATCTTAGATTGAAATCTCAAATGTTTTCATTCTTTTTTAGACATATCTGAGTGAATTGTGTAGTAAGAGTATGGTATGCCACTGAGAGAGCATACATATTCAAAAACATAGTTTCAATACCATAAAATAATCCAATTGATCTTGTAGGTAAGGATTTATACCATTCATATGCTTGACCAATCAATGTTTAAAGAAACAATCTCACCATTACATCATCATATTCTATCAGGTGAAAATCATACATATCCAAAAATAAATACATATGTATTTTAGGATCTAATGCTCCATAACCTGAGAATACTAGCAATGTTCCTTGCAATATAGTTGGAATTTGATGTTGTTCTCCTTGAAGGTTAAGAGGAGGGTCTCTAACCCTTCTTGTTGGATTTATTCTTTCATGCCTTTCTTCACATCTTTCTTCATAATTTTCGCCTCTATCACCCATGATTGAAACTTTTTCTTCTTCTGCAAAGGAAACCTCTTTAGTTTATGGAGTATGAAAGTATTTTCTTCTTTGTATGGTTATCTGTCCTTTATATCCTTCCAGTTTCAATTTATATTTTTCACTTGGGCTCTTCGAAGCTATCTTTCTTCTCTTCTTTATCTTCTAATAATTTCTCTTTATTCTTCTTGGACAACAGTTTGCTAGGATCTTTCCAATTTTTCTTGATTTTGGGTTGTTGTCAACACGAGATTATAAAATTGATGCAAAATACTTATTTGATTTCCCAATCCAATTTATAAATTGGGTTGGTCATGTTGAGGCTGAGTCATAGAGAATTTTGGTCTAGGACCAACTTTTTTTATTTTTCTCCCCAACATGGTCACCAAAAATATTGACGTTTGAATCTGTCAAGACCGAAACAACAACATCACAAGAATATAAATATGATCTGGATTATTTTGAGAATCAAAATAAAGGTAGAGATATAACAATGAAATATATAGAGATATTGCAATAAACACAAAGATATAGTAATGCAAAATTTGGATTAATGAGAGAATGTATAGAAACTGTAAAATTACAGAGTGAATGACTCACTATAATGGTGGAAGCTTATTTATGAGAAGAGATGTGGTGGATATGTTCATTCACAAGAATATGATGATGATTACAATGAGTCTCTAGAGGTATTTTTAGCATAAAGAAAATAAAAAAACCTAACCCCATAAGATGAAACGCCAAAAGGTTTGCAGGCCTCGATGGGGGTAGTTGGTACGTCAACTTCCCAAGGGCATAACGTTTGCATACAATCTTCGTTTGGGGCACACGATAGCTCATTTTAAAGGTCTATCCGAGGAATACACATTTTTC
This sequence comes from Picea sitchensis, assembly GCA_010110895.2. Taxonomy (NCBI): domain Eukaryota; kingdom Viridiplantae; phylum Streptophyta; class Pinopsida; order Pinales; family Pinaceae; genus Picea; species Picea sitchensis. Next base: position 90,745 of record SNQJ01S0026213.1, on the reverse strand, counting down.
CATCACACTTTGGAGGAATCCTGTAGTGTGATTGTGGCGGGCCCAAAAAACATCGTTTAGGGCCTCAAAATGGTCCCGAAATTTTAGGACCCAAAAAGTTGTAGAAAAAATGCCAAGGTGGAAACCCTTGTTTTGATCCAGTGGAATAGGTGGGTGGCCACCAATTTACGCCTGGATCAAAATATTCCCCTACGTTTTTATAGGGGTGGTACTCCTATGTTTTGCTTTCAATGAATTTTCTTTGGATATCTTATATCAAATAATATATAATTATGTCAAATGATTGAATTCAAATCTGTATCGCTTAAGAAAAGTTAAATTGATAAAATTAAATTTAATGGAGAATTACTAAGAGATAGACCAGGAACCTCAAGCATCAGAAATACTGAAAATAAATTACAGAAAATAACAATGAGTCCTCACATCCATCACGATTTCATATATTTCTGATCACATTCAAAATAAAAGAGAATGGTCCAATCACACAAGATAACTTTGAACTTGATTATTTCTTATTAAGATAAAAAATATAAATTGATAAGCTGATTTCAAATATTTTATACTCAAAATTGAGAGTTATAAAATACAGTCAAAACCAACTCAAAAATAGTTCTCTGGAATTTCTAAAAAATAATATGGTATGTTACAATCTTAGAAATTTAAAGGCGTTTGTCCATAAATGGACTGAGATTGAGGCTCCCATGGCCCATCGAATATACAAAAGAAGTATGAAGAAGAGAAAATATTCTAGAGAAGAGTGTGAGTAGAAATATCTGGAAAGAAGACACCAAGAAGGTTATCATAACTCGGTTATATTTTTCTAGTGAAAGAATAAATACAACTGGATGAATTCTGAGAAGGAAGAAAGTATGTGATTAGTATGGACTTACTGTGATGGAATTTATGTCCCTTTCATTTGATTGATGATGCGAATTTTGTATCCTTGTTCGTTGCAGTTTTGTTAACGGTATTAATTTCTTCCATTGGAGTTATAGAAATTTTGATTAAATACTTGTTTAACAATTCTTGAATATATTATCTTAAGGGAGCAACGACCACTTCTTGCTTGACTTTAATATTAAATAATTCACCTTCAATTTCTCTAAGGTCAATTGATAAATTTTGTAATGTAGTCTCAATATCATCATTTATATTTGTATATTCCACAAGACAACTATCAATATCATCATAAGTATATTCCACCATACTATCAAATTTTTCTACTAATAATCTTTTCAGAGTTTCAACTTTTTCTTCAAATTGTCGTCTAGTCATGAGCATTGAATTTGACATCAAATTTGGATCTAATACTTCAACAGTAGTACCTGCAATATCTATCCCAATCACTTTTGAATATGCCTCCATATTTTTATGTGACAATTCATTAAGTTCTTTTAATAATCCTCTTAATGTATTAATCCTTTGAATCCAACATGATTTTAATTGCTTTATATGGCTTTGAGAAGGAAAATCTTCTTGCAACTCCATCTGTAAATAATCCTTCATCATTTTTTAGGTATGTATTCAAATATTCTTTGTTATTTTGTATTCTGAGACTGATAGAAGAAAAACTTTTTACTAAATCCCATATATCTAAAATATTTGACATTCTTTTCTTTGTATTTTCTTCCACAAAATGTCAAGTGGCATTAAGTAAACTTGAAAATCCTTTCAATATTAGAATTGACTCAGGGATTCTCTGAAAACTTCTGCCAGGCTAGACAATGGCAATGCGGGTCGCTAGTATGGGTGGAGGCATCAAAGTTTCTTTCAATTCTTTGATTATTTCTTTAAGCCTCTAATTTTCCTCTTCCATGTCAATTATGGAAACATCCAGTGCATCTCCTATAACCTTGTGAATCAAAGATAATTTTGATGGAAGCATATCTTTGAGATCAATGGTAGACCGAGACTTACCCTTTTTATTCTTCAAAGTTATTTCAAAAATTATCTTTTTGGAATATTTATCAAACAATGCATTTTGTACGGAAAAACGTTCTTAATCAAAAAAGATTTCATCCTCGATAGCAAGTTCAACAACAGACTGCATATTCTCCTGTATTTTCTCTTCTTCATCCGGAAACCAGATATTTTCAATATCAACATCCAAATCCATGTCTTCAAGAGAAATATTATCTTCAGGTATGTTTTGTTCTTCCCCTCCTTGTTGAGAATTGGTTCTTTTCCTTTTAACATTCAATTTATGAGGGTTTTCCAAGTTTCGTTGAGAAGGGTTTTTCTCTCCATCGTCACCCGATTATTATTTGAGTATTTTGTTTGTTTAGTCACTATAGACTGAGAATTTATTTTAGGTAAAAAACTTCTATGAGAAACAATAAGATATTGGGCATTTCTTTTACCTAATGATCCTCCTCTTTGCTTGTAATGTTTTGTAGTACTCACAATAGTCTCTATGTCACCAGAATTTTTCATAATACCTTGAATAGGAGGGTCATTACTATCTCCTTATTCTTCTCCAAATATAAGGGTATTAACCAAAGTAGAACTGATTCCAATTGATATCATATGATTACAAAAGAGGTGATTTGGATCAAACCCCTTTAATTTCTTCTACAAATTTTAAATTTTACTTGTCAAAATATGAAGCGAACTCATCAATTTTTGCAATTCCTCTCAACAGAACTTCACCCACTTTCCAAGGCAAAGGAATCAACTATTTTTTCTTTTTTTCATAGAAAAAATGAAACCAAAACTTATATTGTCTTGCTACCTCTATAATAAATAATTTATATGAAACACAATAAGGAAGAAAAAGAGGTTTCTCATGAGAACAAAAAATTATGATAATATTGTAATCGTCCATTTTCTCCAGAACTCCCTTTGTGTTTATAAAAGAAGATGCTTCCAACGCAAGTCTAGAAGTTTCTGCTCCAAAGATCAATTTTTTGAATATAGACACAAAATCGTTATAAACTTCATAAAAATTATGATCAACATTTTGTGTCCATAGGGTCTGAAACCACATGGTCACATGATCGACCTTAGAATTTACCCTCTTTCCGATAATTAGGCCTTTAAAAATATGAAAGTATGTAATGGAAAATATCAAATAATAAGCCATGTATAACTTCTTGTCATTCTTAAAATTGATTAATTGTGGAGAGAGTTCATTAGATATAATTTTCTCCCAGTCGAAGACAACATTTTCATGGACTCTAAAATGTAGAATATATAGGGCTAACCAAGGAATAGTCACAGTAGAATCCTGACCAGTGATTCTAGTAAAACTCTAAGCAATTTCTTGATAAGGGTTTTTCAAATAACTCACTTGAATCCTAGATAAATCTTGTGGAATTTCTATTGGGTCTTGCAAATACTCTTATAGGATATCTATTCCATTATTTTTTCCTTTAATAAAATTTTTGGCTTCGTCTCCTTATAGGTGAGATTCAACTCTGGTAATTTAAACAATTTTTTTAGAACTAATGGTGCCAATGAAACAGGGGAATCATTCTGTAATGGAATCATCCTTCTATTCTGAACAAATTTATCTACACACCAGGTGGCTACTTATTTATAGTCGAAAAATTCAAGAACACAACCAACGTGATCCATTCTTGAGGTCCAAATTTTATCACTGTCTTTTTCTGGTGATGTTGCATAATTGTTACAAGGGAAAAACTCTCTATGGCCAAGGGTAAACCACAAAAGACAGGTATGACTACAGAAATCAACTCAATTCCAACATGTGCTATATAAACTAATGTGCAATACAAGGAAGAAGCCTACCTCGATCCAATCGTTTGATGTTGTTCCAGCATTGAGCGCTTTGACCCAAAGCTTTACACCTGCAAGAAGTTATCAACAAACAAGCGATGAAAGTATATAGTGACAATATATAAAATGAGTTAGCACATCAGATAG
>SNQJ01S0026213.1:59006-86601 GCA_010110895.2 Picea sitchensis | reverse complement strand
CAAGCGTATACGCATCTTGCAAAGCAGTTAGGGATCATATATGTGGAAAAATATATATTTTTGGCTCTGGGTTTATCAAAAAGGGGTTGATAAGTCTGCATAGGGAAATGGAAAAAGGCCCTCTGTGAAATATAGCAATGGTGAGGCAAATCTTTCTATAACAATAATACCAATAAGATCTTGACCAGTGATAATTATGGTCTTTTATGGAAAACAAATTCAAAGTATCTCCGCAAACTTGCTATGTTCTCTCAACCATATTCATCGGGTTGATGAAATTCCTTGTATCACTTCTTAAAACAATGGTAAGATAATATTACTTAAGTTATATTTTTGATGGATGAATATAATAATTAAATGTAATTGCCTTGAGAAACATGTCATTTAATAACAACATTTTTGTAATTCAATTTAGCAGTTGAGTTCGTAGAATCAGTATTCAAATTTACACACTTTCATAATGTGTCGCACGTGGCCCAAATGTCATGTTCTAAGTATCGCAAGTGTCGCATGTGGCCCAAACGTCACATCCTAAGTGTCACAAGTGTCGCATGTGGTGCAAATGTCACATCCTAAGTGTTCCAAGTGTCGTAAGTGTCACACCCAAATTTTTGCAAGTGTCGTAAGTGTCATAACATGCCTCATACACTTTTGGTAAGTGTCAAAACTCAATCGACACCATGAAAACACTTGTCACAACCCCTAAATCATGTAATAAATGATTTCCCCATCATTTTGCAGTCGAAACATACTTTTTCACCTGGGATTTTATTGCATGCCTACTTTCATAGACTTGCTCTGACCCAGGAATGCTATCAATGAAAACCAAAATCTATTCATGCACTCTTAAATTATAAAAAAATCATTCTTTATAGATTCTCAACTTGATTGCAGAAAATGCTAAATGCACAAAAAAAATAACACTTTCTAACACTCTGCTACAAAAATCAAATTCTATCCACAATCGTATTCTCTGATTTCTTCATATATTGAATCTCTTTTGCAATAAAACACCACGATGAATTCCTTTGGCACTGATACTCTCAACGCATTCCTACACCTATCATGACTCTTATCTTAAACACTGTTGCTAGTAGTAAATACATGAGTTTGTTCTGCTACAAGATTTACTCATACTTTGTTTCCAAATATAGAGCGTTCTCCTCTCCCTTGAGATTTAATAAATCTTAAAAGGAAACAACGATTCCATCAACTTATTCAACCACAATTCTATAGAATGTATCATGGATAACATGAATTACAATATACTGCAAAAACTCAAATATGCAATAGAAATATAACTCAGTTATAGAAAGGAAGTAATGGTTACTAAAATACCATAATATTACCAGAATCCAACTTGGGAACACCCATCTAAGTCACATCTTCCATTTATTGACTCCATCTACTGCATATATTATTAAACCCTTCTTCCAACAATGATTAATTATTACATTCTTTTGCAGAGTTCTTGACTTCACTTCCATACAATTGATTCTTCTAATTAATACTTACCATCTATATTTTGTCTTGTGCATGGGTATTCTTGCTCCACCATCATATCTTGCAACTGAGCCATCAACACATAAAAACTCATTTTATTTCACCTGTCTTACTTAAATATGAAATACATCTAACTGCCCTGGCATTCTTTCCATCACGCACTTTGCAATAACTTCTTAACCCGATTCCAAGATTAATTCTCCTCAAGAGTTCCTGCTCCATTTCTTTTGAACTGGAATCTACACCAATTCTACCCAGCTACAAATCCAAATACAATGCGGAGATTAAAATTCATCATATGAAGTTCATAGGAACTTCATTTTCCACCCTTTGTTCTAAATTTTGTAGGGTAACCTCACAAAGAACTCTCGATTTCCTCTTTACAGTCTCGAAATTCATTGATATTCTACAATATTTCTATAATCATAGTGACTCTACAAAAATTGGAATCTCTTACAAAGATTATACCCAATTTCATACTTCTTAACTGGAATTTCAAACAGAACTTCTACCCAGTTCTGATCCAAACGAATATAATTAATTCGTTCAGCCACTCTTACAAATGAATTGTCTTTCCCTATCAGAATTTCATGCAAAATATTGAATTCATCAAATGTGTTCATACATAAACACAACCATACATAAACTCTCACACAGAGTATATAAAACCTCATACAAAAAATTGGTGAAATTTCTCTTTTCATTCATAATCAATAATGCACATACAATAACTGGATCCTGATCTACTCTGCCTCTCGCTACTGTCTCCTCCCTCTCTACTATCCCATCATCCTACATTTATCTTCCCAAAAATCTATCTAACTGAGCTTCAAGTTCATTAACAAAACTCCTACAAACATGTAGTCGGTCCCTGAATAAGGGAAACTGTTTCTAAAAATAGACATTCGACCCTATCCTTCTAATGACTGATAAAACCGATTGCTACATTAAAGAAACTCTTCCTTAAATACCCTCTTGAGTCATTCCCTGATTGAGGGAATTGGTTACATAACTCATGACTCACATGAACACCTATCCAGATTNGCAAAATATTTACAATGGTTTTACAATAAACCCCTCCTTGGGATAATGTCATGACCTTAGGGTCTTGAAAAAACTTTAGAACCTTGGCTAATGGTCCTGCATCAGACTCCCAAAGTAGAAATAAATCATGACCACATGGTCATGTGTCTTCAACTTCTATCTTCCTGGATCCCAAGCCTTTGTTTGCAACTGTCCTTGAGATTTACTGTCATCATTTCTCCTTAGATGTNGTTATCTAGAAGTTAAAAACTTTGCAAAATATTTACAATGGTTTTACAATAAACCCCTCCTTGGGATAATGTCATGACCTTAGGGTCTTGAAAAAACTTTAGAACCTTGACTTGAGAGCTAATGGTCCTGCATCAGACTCCCAAAGTAGAAATAAATCATGACCACATGGTCATGTGTCTTCAACTTCTATCTTCCTGGATCCCAAGCCTTTGTTTGCAACTGTCCTTGAGATTTACTGTCATCATTTCTCCTTAGATGTAACTTTTCTTGGGAAACTGCATCAAATCCCACAATTTATCTATCTCACTCTCCAAGTTTGTTTTCTGCTGAAAAAAACTCTTTTTGTCATTGCTTTTCCACCGTACTTTGCCTTTACTCACAGGGATATAAGCACTCTTGTAACCATCTGTACTGATGTACACTTCCTTAAAGACACTCAAAACATAGAATTGTCTCTCCCACTGTTTCACCACATGCTTTATCTTATTACCTTCAAAACCCTCAGATTTAACTTCTTCTATCTCAGCATTATCAGATTGCCTGAGATCTTCTCCTTGCTTCAACCCTGTACTTTCATCTTCAAGTTGTTGGCTGCTCACTACTTCTTTTTCTTCCACCCATACATCCTTAATGTCTGTGAAGACATCTCCCTCTGCATAATTCATTTGTTGTCTCTAGACTTCAACTTTACTTTCAAGAAGTAATTCATACTATGGCTCTCTAATTGCAGTAACATACTCCTCTACCTTCTATTCTATGCTATCCAATGAATCAAGGACTTGGAAATTAGCATCTATTCTTGTCTCAAACAAAGATCGAGACATTCCTCTTTTACTGACTGCAATCACAACCTCATACTCATATTCCTTCAACAAATATTCCAGCAAATCACCTTCTTCTACCCGACATTCCAAAAATACATCATCACAATGATGCTCATCATATTCAACATATCTCTCTTTTTCCTTACAACCTTCAGTAGTTGTCCTTCATTTCCTCTGTGACTAACTTCAGTAGTCAATTCTACTATGTTCATTTCTATGACAAATTTCTCCTTGTCATGAGACAAATCTGTCTCACTTCCTTCCTCATCACACTATGCATTACTGTCTTTCTCTTTGTCACTACTGTGTGACACTTCCATCCATTCTTCTGGGATAATTGATTCCTTTTTGTTCACCTCTCTTCCTAAACATGCTTCAAGAAACCTCATTTCCTCATCAAAATCGCTAAAACTTAAATCATTTACCTGAGCTCTCAGGTCATGGCTTGACTCAGACTCCCTTAACAGATTTTCCAACAATAAAATCTTTCTGTCAGCTTCCTCAAGCATTGCATTTGTATGCTTGATATCTTCCTCCTCTTCTACTTTCTTTTGGATATTAGTATAAGTCAAAATTCCTCTATTTTCAGATCTAGCAATATGATGAAAATCTATGTATTCCTTCAAAGATGTATGAAATTCCACATGAGACCTAGCTGTCTCATCCTCCTTTAGAACAAAATTCAAATTTTGTCTGCCCTCTTTCTCATGTATGAAAATATGAGAAGATTTCCCATGATCGTGCACTACACCTGCAAACATACACAAATTGTTAACTTTAAAATCATAAGGATTAATAGCCTCAACTGATGTTTCGAACATCATTGCTCCATTTTCAAGTTCACAAGGAAATTGTTCTTCTCCAATAACTTTCTTTTGTTGTAGCTCAAATTTGACTTGAGAGTTAATGCTCCTACATCAGAGTTTGACCATTTTTTGGAATTTAATAAGATCGACGCTCCCCTACCTGTGCTTAGGGAGTGTTGGTGCTCCTTATGCCATGATAAGGGGGCACCATGGGGATCTGTTTTCAAATTAAGGGGGAACCATTGTTGCTTGGAGGAAATCATGGTGAATCCCACCTTCTTCTAAGGGACAACTCTGAAAGGCTGGGGTTTGTTTGGCTTGATTCCTACTCCATGGCTCTATCTTAGGAAAGAATCATAATCAATGGATCCATATCCTTAACCTATTCCAAAAATACTCAAGGTGGTTGAGCTTCTCAAAGCCTATAAATTGGAGGCATTTCCATGGTGAAAGGGGTGAAGAAATCAGTAAAAGCATCATCATTTTGATCTTGATTCATCCGTGCAAGGTTCAGACGAGGATAGATTGGAGAGGCTGTTGCAACATCAATTGTGGTCTGTAAGTATCTTCTTATTGGTTCTCATTCAATATATACTTGGCCTATTTCCTTCAAGTTTATGTCTTGTTACATTTGCTTGTCTAGTATTGCTCTAATGTGAGTAGATAGACTTATGTTATATAATCAAGTAAAGTAGAAAATAGTTGTTTCTCTTTGTTGTCTATTGCAGATCTCAATTTGCGCTAGGGAGTTTGAGGATCAAGCTCCGGGATTGGAAGTAGCGAGGAAAAACGTCAAAAAAGGTACATCATATCCTTCTTCTCCTTCTCGATTTGATCGTTCTAGATGAGTTTAAAGGTATGTTAGTGTCCACTTGTACTCTTTCTGTCTAGTTATAGGGGTCTAGAAATACAAGGGAATTTTCACCTATCTGCAGGGGAAACATTTTGTAACAATAGGGCCAACAAAGGAATAGTCGCAATAGAATCCTGACCAATGATTCTAGTAAAAATCCAAGCAATTTCTTGATAAGGGTATTTTAGAGAACTCACCTAAATCCTAGATAAATCTTGTGGAATTTATGTTGTGTCTTGTAAATACTCTTGTAGGAGCTCTATTCCATTATTTTTTTCTTTAAGAAAAGTGTTGGCTTCGTCTCCTTTATAGGTGAGATTCAGCTCTGGTAATTTCAACAATTTTTTGAACATTGATGGTTCCAATGAAACATGGGAATCATTCTGCAATGGAATTGTCCTTCTATTTTGAACAAATTTATCTACGCACCAGGTGGCTACTTATTTATAGTCGAAAAATTAAAGAACACAACCAACATGAGCCATTCTTGAGGTCCAAATTTTATTACTGTCTTTGTATGGAGATGTTGCATAAAACCAATAATATCTTGACCAATGATAATTACAGTCTTCTATGGAAAACGGATTCAAATTATCTCTGCAAAATCATTATTTTCTCTTGGCCATCTTCACCAGGTTGATGAACTTCTTTGTATCACTGCTTAAAACAATGGTAAGATAATAATACTTAATTTCTATTTTCGATGGATGAATATAAGAATTAAATGTAATTTCCTCGAGAAATATGTCATTTAATAACGACCTTTTTAAAATTCAATTTAGCAGTTGAGTCCATAGAATCAATATTAAGTATAACTCGATAAGAGTGAAATAAATATGACACATCATGGTGGAGATTCAAATATGGAAGACATAATTTAACAAGTGTGTGATTCTGCGAGTCCGTGAATCTATGAAATGGTTAAGTATTGGTATTTATTAGTCAAACTTATATAGATGGATTAGTAAAGAATTATGAGTCCGCGATTTTGCAAAAAAACAAAAAATAAGCTAAGTGTTGGCAACAGGATTGTGAAAGAATTAAAGATACATCTTATGAGTCCTCCACCCATGAAATTGCCAAGATATGGGAAAGTGGCTAAGTATGATACAATATGTAGGCCATAGAAAAAATAAGTGTGTATTGTATGACACAAAATTCTTGTGGGATCATAGAGATTTTAAGTATGGAAGAGTGAAAAAAAAAAATGTATGGCATTCAACAGGAGGTCATCCCATTTTGAGATCATTCTCCATGTTTTCATGAGGTTGTTCCACTTGGAGGAGAGGAACATTGGAACCTTGATTTCTTGAGAGGCTACTCCACCTTGTTTTGAGGCCTTCACATCACTCTTTTGTTGGAATGTTGTTCTTGGAGAGAAAATTGACCCCATTTTTTATGGTATGTTCCTCATGCATGAGGGTTTTATGTACATGTGGCATAATTTGATTGTGTATTCACTTAGTCTCTATTGGAAAAACAAGCATTGATGGTTCATCACACATATCCTAGGTTCATTTGATCAAGAGGTCGACCTACATCTAGATACAATTGGTCAAGTGATTGACCAACACACTACACCAGTCGGTTGAGTAGTCGACGTGCCTATTGGTCGGATAGTCAACCAATAGTTGAAGATAATTGAGTGATGGATCAACCAGTCTAGAAATCAACTATGAGTTAGAAACATAGGCATTCATATCAATCATCATTGTTGAGTCGACTCAACAGAGCGGATTTGGAAGAGTCAACTCTAACAACCAATGGTTATATGTGGAAAAGCTCTTCCATATTATATGGAAGTTGGTTAGATCTTGAGACTATAAATAGAAGACCCCTTGGGTAACTTTCATCATGGAGATTGTACAACAGATCATGTGGATCAAGATGTGCAACATGCACTGTGATGTTATGATCACAATGTGCTCTACTTAAGTGTTGTAACGGTGTATTTAGATACCACCTTTATTGTCAAAAAAAAATCCCTCTTCGATTATTTGCAGTGTTGTGTTCCTTGTTTCATGTCATGTTCCACACTATTCCCCATCATGGTATCAAAGTTGATGGATTAAAACCTCGATCTGTTATCTACAAACCTTGTTGAGTTATATCTATTGTGTGATTGACTCTGGGCCAGTGGTTTGTTGATTAGAATATATTGAAATAGAACAATATCTATATATATATTGAAGATGGATTAGAAGATTGATCATGTTATTATGAATGGATCAAACTATGCAGTATGGGTAACATACATGGAAACCATACTGAAGAGCAAAGGACTATGGAAATATATGAAGGTTGTGATTCCATATCTAACAGACAATCAAGTTAAGTTTTTTTTTTATGGAAAGAAGGATGAGGCTGTAGGAATCATCATGACCTACATCTTGCGAGAGATCTGATTTCAACTTAGTGGAATCGACTATCCTCATCAATTATGGAAGAATTTGAATTCATTGTTCGATCGATTCAACGAGAGCCGTGTCATGTAGTTGGAGAAAGATTTGATCTCTCTCCATCATCATTCTTCTGACAGAATAAAGGACTATTTGGTGCATATCAAATTCTAGTTGAAATTGTGCAAATGTGAAAAGAACTATTAGAATAAGGATGGAAAATTCATCGAGTTGGTCCTGATGAAGTTGATAACACCTTTCAATGTATTCTTGTTGACTTTATTCACCAATTGGAAATAACTCGAGGAAGATGGTAAGGATTACACCTTTGAAGCTTTATGTGGTGTTTTGATCACTGATCAACATAGACTACTTAAATAAGGCAAGCTTGGTGGTAAAAACTAGGCCCACTTTCTCAAGGGAAAGTGCAAGATGGATGCCAGGGATAGAGTATGATTTGATGCATCTACACATAAATGTTCTTAATGTGAAAAAAAACCTCAGAGATAGGATGATACACCACAATGAATTTTATAGAAGAAGACATGTTAGTATTGTGCAAAGACTAGACATGTGGAGAAAATGTACTTTAAGAAGTGAGACGATTTAGAGGAGAAGGTTAAACGCCTTGAAGGATATGTATCTATTGTATGTTGACCCGTTGATAATTTAACCTTCCAAGTCAAAACTTATCATGCCATGTTGTCTCATTCTGCATAGAACGAATGGATAGTTGACTCTGGGTGCACTCACCACATGGCTAAGGATCTCTCTTTATTCATGTGGTTGGATGAAGCTAAGGACATGGAAATATATGTTGCTATTTATTTTTCTCTGAATGTTGTTAGTTAAGGTAATGTTGCTTGTCGACATGGGAAGATTGTCGACATCTATCATGTGCCAAATCTCATGCCAATATATATATATTTTTTTCTCAGCTAACATAGATAGGTAATATTGTGGATTTTTTGCCAAATATGTTCTATGTTCATGATTTGAAGAAAGAAAAGTCGATTGTCACCAGTGAGATTCTCGACCCGGTGGATAGTTTGTACAAGTTTCATGACACTGCTCAATCTGAACTTGAATCTACTACACTTGTTTCTCACACTGATGAGAGAATTCGAATTTGGCATGAGCGACTTGGAAATCTGAATTTYTGAAGTATACAAGAACTGACAACTCAGAATATGGTTGTTGGTTTTCCAAAGATGTTTCCCCCTGAAGCAGACTGTAAGGGTTATGTTCTTGGAAAGTAGCATCAGGAACCATTCGAATATGGWAAAGCATGGCGAGCATAGAACCTGCAAGAATTGGTTCACAGTGATGTCTATTGCATCAATCTACCTTCAATGGTAGGTACAAGGTACATTTTTAATTTCAATGATGATTTCTCTCATTTTACATGGGTATTTTTCTTGAATAAMAAGAACCTTGTCTTTGAGAAGTTCAAGGAGTTTCAAGTCTTTGCTAAGAAGCAATTTGGTCGACCCATAAAATGTTGGAGATCAAATAATGGTGGTGAATACATTAATCAACCTTTTGAAGAATAGTCGCTATGATCTGGTATTGACTAGTAGCGGTCGGTTCCTCATACACCTCAACAAAATGGCATCACAGAATGAAAATATCGGACGTTAGTCGAAATGGATAGATTTCTTTTGAAGACTAAATATCTGCCTCCTTGCTTCTGGGATGAAGTGGTATATTCTGTAAATTATCTGCTCAATCACATATCGACTCAAACTATTCCTTCCATGACTCTAGTCGAACAATGGTATGGGAATAATCCTTCAATTGGCCACCTCCATGTATTTGGGATGTTTCTTGGGATCAAATTCCTGATGATTGTAGAAAGAAGTTGGATGCAAAGGGTCATTATTGCATCATGATGGACTACTCCGAAGAATCGAAATCCTATTGACTGTTTGATCCTAAGAAAGGAAAAATCATTATCAGTAGAAATGTACAGTTTGATGATAAGTCTTATAGCATTAAGTTGTTGAATGCCTCCTCTAGATTGCTACAGGATGAACCCATTGACATTGTCTCCGACACTGGTGCTCCTGTTCCATTTTTCAATCCTTCAATTGGGTGTCAAATTTTGTTTCTGTTTTGACTCGACCGCTGAACTTCAACTCAACCGTCGACCTTCGACTTGACTAGTCCATTGTCTTCTATATCGACTGACCCATTGAATGAAGATTCCTTTGCTTTTGATAGACCTTCTAAAGTAAACTATAGTTCTCCTATTTCTTGTCTACCCATATGTCCTGCCAATAAATTGATGTTGTTGGAGTTGATGCTAGAGATTCCTCCTCGGGATGACAAACTCGAAGTAAAAAGAAACATGTCAACATTGACTTGATGACTCATGTACTAGAAACCTCTTATCCTATTACCTACTCAGATGTTGAAGGACGACCTGAATGGGAACAAGCCATGAATACATAAATTGATTCTTTATCAAATAATCATACTTGAGATTTAGTTTCCCGACGACAAGGAAAGAACATTTTAAAGTGTCGATGGTTCTACTAGACCAAATTTACCAGGTGTTGTTGAGAGACATAAAGTGTGCCTAGTTGTAAAGGGATTTTCTCAACAAGAAGGCATCGAATACACTGAAACCTTTTCCCCTGTCGCAAATATGAACACTTTTCGACTGATTCTTTCCCTTGCTACTCATTTTGGATGGAAAATCCATCAGATGGATGTGAAGAGTGTTTTTCTTCATGGAGATTTGTATAAAGAAATTTTCATGGAACAACCACCCAATTTTGTGACAGATTCAAATTTGGTTTGTCGACTTAAGAAGTCTTTTTATGGAGTGAATTAGGCTCCTCGAGCTTGGTATGCTAATATCAATAGTTTCTTCCTTTGACATTGTTTCAAACGTTGTGAATCATATCATATCTTGTATGTACTCCATAGAAATGGAGACACCTTGATTGTTGATGTATATGTAGATGAATTAGTCATTACTGGAAATAATAATGATCTCATCCTTAGATTGAAGAAATAGCTTGTTGACTCCTTTGACATGTTAGATCTTGGTACTCGGCATTATTTTTTGGGTCTTCAAGTATGACCACTTTGTGATGGATTTTTTGTTTCTCAGTTTAAATATGTGATGGATTTGTTGACACGTTTTAATATGGATTAATGCAAGCCATGTGCGACTCCTTTTCAGTCTAAAGTAAATCTTACCAAAAACTGTCAAACACTGGTTGTCGATTCTACACTCTATCGACAATTAGTCAACAATATTATTTATATTACTCATAGTCGACCTGACATTTCCTTTGCTATTAGTGGGGTTTCTCATTTTATGCAGGATCCTAAAGAAATCCACTGGAAAGAAGTCATACGAATTGTTCTTTATCTCAAGGGTACCACTCATTTTGGTATCAAGTATTGTCAAAGTTTAGATTCACTAGTCGACTTCACTGAATCCGACAAGGCTGGGGACGGTGATGATCAGAAGTACACTTCTAGCTATGTGTTTTTTCTATAGAACTAGACCTTTGGTGTGGTTGTGAAATAAACAAAAGGTAGTCTCTTTTTTTATTACAAAACAAGAATATAGTGGCTTCATTCAAGAAGGTATTGAAGTAGTATGGATTTTCCAACTTTTGGGAGAACTTGGCCTTCCTATTTAGACCTCGAATACAATCTACTATGATAACCATAGTGCTATACAGGTTGCTGACAATCTTGTTTCCCATAGTAATATGAATCATGTTGAGCTCCATGCTCACTATTTGAGGTAATTGGTTCATGAGAACATTGTCTCTCTTGAATATTGTAGAACAAAAGATCAAGTTGTTGATATCTTCACCAAAACTTTAGTTGGATCCATATTTATCCATCTTCATGCAATGCTTGGGCTTCAGGTAGCTACAATTATGAGGGGGTGTCCTAATGATGTAATTTCACCTATTGAAGTTCCGTGAAATTCATATTTGTGTGTGTTAGAGGGTGTTGGAAAATCAAATATTGATGGCTCATCACATATCTCTTGGGTTCAATCAGTCGATAAGTTGACCACATATCTCTTGGGTTCAATCAGTCGATAAGTTGACCTACATATGGATACATTCGATCGGGTGATCGACCAACACACTACACCAATAGGTCAAGTAGTTGACATGCTTGACGATCGGATAGTCGACGAATAGTCAAATATTGACACATGGTGGATCGACCAACCCAACAATTGACTACAAGTTGGACACATAGGAGGTCATGTAGAGAATCCCTATCGAGCTGAATCGAAAGAGAAAATTTGGCAGAGTCAACTCTAAAAAATGACGGTTATATGTGGACAAGATATTTCATATTCTATGTAAGTTGGTTAGATATTGAGACTATAAACAAAAGACCCCTTGGGTCACTTTCATCATGGAGATTGTGCAATAGATCATGTGGATCAATATGTGCAACATTCACTGTGATTTTTTTTATCACACTCCACTCTGCTTAGGTGTTGTAATGATGTATTTATACACCACCTTTATCTTCAAATTTTTTTGTCTCTCTTTGATTATCTGCAGTGCTATTTTCCTTGTTTCATGTCGTGTTCCACCCTATTCCCAAACAATATCCTTCTTTGTGTGGATGACAAGTCTTATTTCTTAGTATCATAGGATAAATTTAGGGAAAATAATTAATAAATAATGAGAAGGATGTAGAAGCCTCCTCATAAATAGAGGCTCTCCTCTGATTCTAAATCATTGTGAATTTTTGAATCATTTTACAAGCCTTTAATAGAAGATATTTCTTGGAGTTTTTGGTGTCAATTTTTTGAGCTCTCTCTTTCTTGGTTCATCAAATATATTATTGTGAATGTTCAATATTTCTACAAAGCTAGGAATATCGATCCATTTGATGAGTTACTTAACTTCTTGGAGAGGATATGTTCTAGGGTTTGTTCATTCCTTCTTCTATTGTTAACTTGGGTAAGTACTTAATCCATTGTTTTTCTTTTCCTCTTCGTTCCTTGGAACATGTTTTAAGAATTATATTAAATTTATAGTTGATCTTGTTATTGAAGTCTCGTCCCTTAAGGAAACCCTTCTTGTAGGGCCTTGGTTTTCATGACTTGCATTGGCTATACAAGAGACTATTTTTCCGTGATTTTAGTATCTCATTCTAATCCTTAAGCATTGAATAACCAATTCTTAGAGGGGCATACTTGACCCCATAAATCCCTAAGTGGATATAAGGCATTGAGTCTAACTCCCAACAACCAACCAAAAAAATCGTAAAATCAAAATTATTTTCTTTATTTTTTTATAAAATATAAAATCCAAAAAAATATAAAAAGGAAAACCATACAAAAACATTTATTCATTGTCTAGTGAATGGCTAATTATCTTACTTTCTAGACATCTTGAATAAGGGTTTATGTTTCATCGTTAATCTATAACCCTAAGAAAGCAAATTGAGCCCCCAAATTGAGCCCCCCTTATTGTGCTTTAAGGATTGTTCTAACATCTTGTGGGATTATTTAAGGAGTTCTTGAAATCTATAAATTAATTTGCAGCATTAGAAATCCGATTTGGTGGAACCATAAAGGATAGGGCTTGGTGCTTCAAAGGTGTACTCTAACCCTCTCCTAGTTTGCACTTCCTGGGAGCACAACTTTTGCATACAATCTTTGTTTGAGGCATTTAGTAGCTCGTTGGAAAGATCTAATTGAGAAGTATAATTATTGACAAGGCTTGGGCATTCCACAAAAACCCTATTCCCCTCGAATGGCCAAAAAAAATCGTTTAGGGCCTCAAAATGGCCCCAAAAATCATAACAAAAACAACCAAGATGGAGAACTGTGATGAGTCAGTGGATCAATCATCAATTTTCCAAGAATTCTTACCTTCTTAGCACCACAAGTGAAATTATTACAAGAATTCTAATTTTAACGGTAATAGGGTCTAACACCCTTATTCCATAAACTACCAATAGATAGTGGTGTTGAGATTATATGATAAGGAGAAGATTGAAATGAATATTATCCTATAATTAAACAATACATAAAAAAATATGGTGTTATTCACTATAGTAAAAGGATTAAATGACATATCTACCATAATCACATTATTATAATTGAGATTAAATTATAATTGCAAAAGTACATTTAAATGTTCAAAATGAATCTTCTAATGGATATTAGAGAGGAAGTTCTTCATTAAAAACATTAAATTGTCCAAAATTAAAGAATATGAATTGTCCAACCTATATATGTTGTACGTGTAAAAATTGGTATGAATAATTAAATATAAAGGTGAATTATTTTGCTTTGTTATATTATAACATAGTTATAATAATAACTATGTTATATTATAACATCGTTATAATTATAACTATGTTATATTATAACATGGTACCATGTTATAATATAATAACATGGTACCATGTTATAATATAATAACATGGTACCATCATGTTATAATATAACATGATTATAATTATAACTATGTTATATTATAACATCATTATAATTATAACTATGTTATAATATAACATGGTTATAATATAACATGGTTATAATAATAATTATGTTATATTATAACATGGATATAATAATAATTATGTTATAATATAACTATGTTATAAACATGGATATATAAAATTGATAAAAAAAATATTTAAGCTTTTGGTAATTTTTAATTGAAAGTGTATGCTTATTTATTGGGTATGTTATATTTAAGTTAGTTGGGCATTCATTAGTTGGGTATTCATTTAGTAATATACTTGATTTGGGAAAGTCAATAAGAATGAGAACTCAAAACTGTATAATGAGTTTTTATGAAATGGGATGTCAAGAATTAGAACATAACTAAATAACTCATATTTATAGAATTATAAGGATAAATGTATTGTGAAAGTCTACAAGGATAACAACCATCAATGTCCATTACATTCCTTTCAATTCGATTTTAATGAACATTTTTTGAGTGATCATGAAACACAAATAAAATCTAGGAGACTTACAACATCTTTTTTAACAAAAGTGTTTGTACTTGAATCATTTTCTAATTAATTTAGCGAGAGAATGACGTAAATCATTAGAGAATGATGCAAGTACAAACATGTTTATAAATAAAGGTATGGTAAGCTTGTTAGATTATGTTTGCATTTCATAATCATTCTAGATATACCTCACTTGATAGTAAAATTTCCCTATAAATTTTTCTTTGCAATCTTTATCTCACATTTCTATATTTTTCTCTTTGTATTCTTGTACCAACACTTCATAATAGTCTTGCTTGCGATCATGAGTTCAAGACGGGAAATGATGATTATTCATAGTTATAATAGCTCAATAATGTCAGCGATTCATCAATGATGTTGGGATATTATGGCCATGAATCATCATCATTTCTAGGTTTGAACTCAAGACCGCTTACAACACTACTCTGCATCGTTGGCAATAATTTCCATAGGGAGGAATTGCAACGATGTGGGATAGGGGTTACATTGCAAATTTTACCCCCTAACATCAATATATCAATGTTAGGGATGTCACTTGAAATGCTTTAACAACAATTTGTTGATGTTAATCATGTTGTTTATATTACTTGGGCATCACTATATCGATGTTTCATATATCATTACAATTTACCTAGTATTAGAATCCCAATTACATTCAACATGGAGTATGGTTTTTCTTGTTGTTATAAAGATGCCTAGGAATGTCAATTTAATGATGTTTTAGGGAGACATAGTTGACAAAGATAAATCAGTGAATTGGCATTTAAATGTCTATATACTGACCTTCTTAATTTGAAACATTGATATAGTGATGTCTACAAAACAATGTTAAATTCAAAATGACTTAAAGTATGATGATAATATTGAAAGACTTGATTTCAATGTGTGAAAGTCGAAATAACATTGTATAAATTATGTTTTTTTTACCCCCAAATGTAATAGTGTCATATACGTTCAGATCAGTGTCATATATGGTTAGATCACCTTAAACCACCCCCACTGCCTTCCCCCATTATTTCTAATAGATTATATTTTCATTTAATGCACTTTTTTGGTATTTTTGGGCATATTTATACCCATTGTGTTGTTTCTCGTGTAGTTGGGTTTCGAAGAAACCTCTCACCCATGCAACTCAAGTACTCTAATTATAGTGGAGCCGTATGTGACTATGGTCCAAAAAACTTGGTTGCATAAAAAAAACTAATGTGTGCTCATTTTTATCTTTTTAGGGTGGTGCATAAGACACTATGGATAGAGAGGAACCATGAGGATTGGTCATGTAATGATCAACCAAAGTTAGCCTAACCTTAGCACATGGGGATCTCTAAAGTACTTTATATACCCCTCAATGGGATAGGCCCTGAAGTTACTCAAGTGTATTGTGGTTATGTGGGACCCATAGTTGCACTCCCTTATAGTACACAAAGTGCGCCTTGAGTTTATCGAGGAGGATATATACTTGTCCTCACAAGTTTGTCTAACCAAGAGGAGGTGGTGAATTTGATAGTTTCCCAATAGTATCGCTTGCACCATTGATTACCCATTATTATTGTTAACTAGTCTCCCAGATTTCTCACATATTGTTAGACTGGGAGTACGCTAAACATATAATAGAAGTACCTAATTTTTAATGATAAATATAAGTTGAATTCTCTTAACAAAAAAATAAATAAATTATAGAGATAGTTAAAATTTTACAATGATCCAAGTTATATATATATATATATTCACATTTAATAAACTTTATTATTTTTATATATAAATATAAGTTGAATTCTCTTAAATTTTTTTTTATAGAGATGGTTAAAATTCTACAATGATCCAAGTTCTATATATATATGAAAGCTTTGCCTAAAAGTTTTTTCCCATTCACATTTAGTCAACTCTATTATTTTGTATATCATATAAGTTGGCATGCATGTGAGGGCACATATGACAATGGTTTGTATGGAAAGTGCATCAAATCATGCATGTGAGGCACACATAACTTCTTTGGGGCAGAAAGATTACTATCATATAAGTTGGCATGCATGTGAGGGTACATATGCCCATGGTTTATATGGAAGATGTATCAAATCATGCATGTGAGGGCACATATGGTGTTTTGTTTGGACATGTATGTATGTGTGAATTATGGAGATATAATAATATTAATATTATAAAAAAAATATTATGGATGAACGATGGAGTGCTACCATAAAACTCTAATTTAAATAGATTGGGGATGTGTCAATGGATAACAGAGTGCTGTTATCAAAATTCTAATTTTATTATTAAGTAAATATCGGACCACCTGAGAATTGCCCTGTGTCCTTTAAATTCTATGGTGATTGGCACGACGCTAATCTATTTGACAAGTGTTATATACGTGTCGAAGAGAAGCACAATGCGAGAGAAGAAAGATCGGCTTGGAGGTTAAGGACGTGGATGCCCACCGTGTTATTTTTCTATGAATCCTACTTATTTTCTTGAAGAAGCAGCATTCATCCATCTTCAATTCTGAAGAAATTAGAGAATACAGGAGGATTAACGGTTCTTAGCCTTGGGGAATTTTAGTGTTTNAGGACGTGGATGCCCACCGTGTTATTTTTCTATGAATCCTACTTATTTTCTTGAAGAAGCAGCATTCATCCATCTTCAATTCTGAAGAAATTAGAGAATACAGGAGGATTAACGGTTCTTAGCCTTGGGGAATTTTAGTGTTTTGTTACAGCTGACTAGATTTATATTGAAATTGTTACTGTAATTTGAATATGGCTGCAAAGATGAGAGGGAGTGTTATTAATCTGGTGGTGTTGATAATCTTGGCTGGTTTTCTGATCACCATATTCCAGGCTGCTTCAGTGGAGTCCCATGAGGATAAAGTAGCAGAGAACAGCAAGGCGGCGGAGAAGAAGGCCGGAGAGGCCACGAAAACGGGTGAGAAGACTGTGGAAGGTGCAGGCATAGCGGATAAAGTCAAAAGGTGGGCCAGCTTGGCGTCTGACAAATTGCCTAAATCCTTCAGCTTCAAGAAGACAGCGGCGCCGGCCTCCCAGTAAGTATCAATATATATATTACATGGTCTTTAATTTTGTGTTGGTTTAAATGCAGAATTTCATGTTATCGTGGTATGAATTAATCTACTGATCATCAGTTGATATTGTTGGCAGGGATTCTCATGGGACAGTTGAAATAGTGAAGAAAACAGCAAGCAAGGGCTATGAAATTGGAAAGAAGGCAACCGAAGATGTTATAGAGAACGCAGGCCAGGCTGCACAGAAAATAGGGCAGAAGATCAAACTGACAGCTGCAGAGCTCTAAACAAGAAGTCCCCTACCTATGTATATCATTATTATATTCAGAACGCTTTCTGCTCTGCTTACAGTGAATCTCATTAGCGAATTACATACAATGCTAGTGTGAGGATACCCATAAACAGATCTGACTGCCTCCGTTTTACAGTGATTCCTATTTCTAGCTGTACATGGTACCGGTTTTAAAATCTTGTTCAGCACTATGATCAAAGAAATCTGGACTTTGTTTGGCCACCGATTACTCAATCCCCCAGGGTTCTGTCTTGTGTTTCTCTTTTGAAATTTGAAGTTATCTGTTTGTTCTATGTGTAAAATAAAGTTTTAATGGGCTCTTCATTTTGCTAATAACAGGAGTCAATTTCATTTTGGGCATATTGAATCACAATCGATCTGTGTATTGAAACACACAATCGATCACTGTTGTATTGAAACGATTTACTTTTTCTTAAAGAAAGGATTTGAAACAATTTAACATTTACTTTTTCTTAAATAAAGGATCTAAACGACAATTCTTTTCTATTATCTTAGAAGGAAATTGGACGTGAATTTATATTATCACAGTGAGAAACTGAAAACCGACCGACCTACAGTTTCTGTCTTTTGAATAAAGACGGTGAAATTGAACAGCGAAAGACATGCAATTTCTGCTTTTCAACCTGATCCCTAATCGCCCAACAGATCATATTACTGATGCAATTTAAAAGCACTGCTGCTATTCACTTTTATGTTCAGAACTGCATACTAAGTGATCATTATTGTTGCTTTTTGGAAATCTGAACACTATTGAGTAAAATCCTTCATTAAACTGTATGAACTGCATCGTAGGAAGAGGGAAAAAACAACGCACATTGTAATACCCGTGTTCACATTGTAATACCTGTGTTCCCCATCCTTAAATATAAATATAACTATATAAGAAAAAAACAAGTTAGCCAAGTTATTGTTTCCCCAGTTTGTAAATATAACTATAACTTATAACTTATTGTTTCTCAAGTTTGTAAATATAACTAACTATAACTTATTGTTTCTCAAGTTTGTAAATATAACTATACTTTTGGCTACCAGACTAAATATATAACTTATTGTTTCTCAAGCTATAACTTATTGTTTCTCAAGTTTGTAAATATAACTTATTGTTTCTCAAGTTTGTAAATATAACTATACTCTTATTGTTTCTCAAGTTTGTAAATATAACTATACTCTTGGCTACCATACTAAATATGTGTGAATACTCTTGGCTACCAGACTAAATATGTGTGAATGGACTAAATATATGTGTGATATTGTTTCTCAAGTTTGTAAATATAACTATACTCTTGGCTACCAGACTAAATATGTGTGAATGGACTAAATATGTGTGAATGTTTGATTGTAAATATAACTATAACTTATTGTTTCTCTAGATTGTAAATATAATTATACTTTTGGCTAAATATAACTATACTCTTTTGTAAATATAACTATACTCTTGGCTACCAGACTAAATATGTGTGAATGGACTAAATATGTGTGAATGTTTGATTGTAAATATAACTATAACTTATTGTTTCTCTAGATTGTAAATATAATTATACTTTTGGCTAAATATAACTATACTCTTGGCTATGTAACGAACCTCTTGTTCGTCACGACAACAACCTCACATAACAAGCACATAACAAGTGTAAAAAAAAAATTGTGTGTGCGTGTGTGTGCAAGGGTAATAAATACATTTGACTCTGCGTCGCCACACGACGGAGAACATGACGCATGCATCTGCGACCACAACATAACGATCTAAGACCACAACATAACGATCTAAGACGCACATCAAAGGTTTACATCACCAAGTATAACCATTACTTAATAATAAACATCAACACCCTCAACGGGCAGCGCAAGCTGAAACGACTTCGTCAACGTCCCAGAACAATATTGCTTAAGCAAGAAGTCGAAATGCAACTCCCGCTCGCCGACCGTCGAGACTACACCGGTACCTCTCAGCCAACGCTAGGGGTACTCTTCNGCCCCCCGAGCCGCAAAGGGGCCACACACACTATCCAGAGATTTCGTTTAGCTCCCAGCTCGCCTCGCAAGGCCGAGCTACCACTCCTCTCCGAGCTGGGTTTCCCAACTCCCCACAAGTAATCAGTCAAGTCGATATTTCTACAGTGTAACGTTACACAAACAGAAGATGATCATTTCTCCTTCTCCTTCTTTCATTATATAGAATTTCCCACCTCCTCTCTTTCCTAAATCTCATTTAATTAAAGTTTTTAAAATAATTTCCTAAAAAATCTTCTTTGTACAAGTGTTCATCATCCCTTACAGTTTTTAAAGTCTTTCCCTATTATGAAATTGCTAATTCAGTTTAAAATTAGAAAGCTCTTAAATGTGTGAAATATAACCCTTTTTTCCTTTTTATCATTAATTTAGTATCTTTTAAATTATTAAATGATAAAAATAATTAATTCTCTCTTTACTTTTTGTATCCACAGATTTTATTTCTTATTATTAATTTAAATTCTTACTCCCTTCATGTTATAAAATTTTATGAAGTCCATAATTATTACTTAAGTGGTTTTTATTTTAAACTTTATTATTTTATTTCATTATATATATATATATTATTATTTTAAAGGTAGACAAAATTTTACCTCTAGCGAAATTTTAGACTTAATACTTAAATTCTGTACTGGGCGCCATTTAATTAGAGAAATTGTTTTAAAATTTCTTAACCTGTTATTTGCCTTAGGACCATTTATGTTTATCCTTCTATCATCATCAATGTGACGTGCCCTTCAGGATGCATTAGGTGCTCCAAGGGTGCAACTCGCCTCATATGTTCCCTTGTGCAACGTGCCCTTTAGGATGCACTACGTGGTCCAAGGGTGCCACTCACCTCTTGACTGATTTGGTAGACATTAATAACCCCTGGAGTCAACACTCCGCTAGGTGAACTTGTGGGAGACTAAGGGCCTCTAAGGAATAAGGCCCCCGCCTTATTGCGCGCCCCTTAGAATCATCATGAGCGATTGTTACAGTCTACCCCCACGACATCGTGGGTCCTCTCGAACTAGGTAATCGTTAACCTACAGTTCGAGCCACGACGGGAGTTCTAGTAGGTTGTGGCAGGGATGTTGTCCACACCTCTCCCTCAACATCTCTGGTAGTGGTGTGTGACCCCTTTAATCCATATGTGAGTCTGGTCGGCAAGTTATCGTCAGCCTACATCATCAACAAATCATGTCAGAACATATCCACATCATATCATCTAGTCAGATGCACTAATATCACAGTAAAACAATCAAACCCCAATGGCACACTCCTTGACTCGATCCAGAGTCCAAGGGGTTCCATCGATGTCTCTACATCCTCAAGGTCCAAAACCCTGCACACTCAGTAAAACTGAGTCAATAGCACCTGTCTATGTCAAAGCAGTAAAACAACATGTCATCATCCCATAACATCTCATAATCAAAATCAAAAGTTTTAATAGCATAATAATCTAGATCACTTGTGAGCAAGTGTCCTCAAAGAATAAGTTTTCTCAGTGCGCCAGAGCGGGATGTTACATACACCCCCTCTTGGTCTAAACTTCGTCCTGAAGTTTCATAGTATATAAGCTGAAATAAAGTGTATCACAGTATCATATGTTTATCTATCAAACAAAAATGAAAACTGTTGGCGCATCTAATATGCGTCCTCCCAGGTCGCCGAGTGCGGACTATAATTGTCCCACTAGACCTTGACCTGATCTACCGTTCAACGTCGTAGCTATCGAACTCGATGATCCAAGATGTAGACCGGCTCAGACGTGAGCACCCCCTCGTCCGATACCTGCAAGGAACTCATGTCAATAAGATGTGTAGGATCACTAATATAATGTCTCAAAACAAATATATGAAAAACATCGTGCATACACCTCAAGGAATCAGGCAAGGCTAGTCGATAGGCCATGGGCCCCTTTCTCTCCACAATCTCAACAGGTCCCACGAACCTAGGAGAGAGTTTAGCTCCCTTCCAAAACTTGATCGAACTCTTATGCGGTTTAACCAGCAAGAAGACGCGATCGTCGACCTCATAACTACAGTCGACACGGTGTGCATCGACATAACTCTTCTGTCGATCCTGCGCTTCTTTAATCCTCTGTCTTATGGTTTTCATTTGTTCTTCCATTTCTTGGATCGCTTCTAGTCCCACCAGGACCCTGTCCTCAAGTCGATCTCAACTCAAGGGCGTCCGACACGGTCGCCCGTAAAGAAACTCGAAAGGCACCATCTTAATGGTGCTATGATAACTGTTGCTGTAAGCGAAATCCACTAGTGACAAGAATTCTTCCCATTGTTTTTGTTGTTCCATTACATACATGCGCAACATGTCCTCCAAGGTTTGGTTCGTTCGTTCGGTTTTCCCATCAGTCTCCGGGTGATACGTAGTACTAACGTTAAGTTGGGTTCCCAAGGCCACTTGGAAACTCGTCCAAAATCATCCAATAAATATCGATCCTCGATCGTATATAATCCTCTTAGGCACG
Organism: Picea sitchensis; assembly: GCA_010110895.2. Classification (NCBI taxonomy): domain Eukaryota; kingdom Viridiplantae; phylum Streptophyta; class Pinopsida; order Pinales; family Pinaceae; genus Picea; species Picea sitchensis. The sequence goes on along the minus strand of SNQJ01S0026213.1, from coordinate 64,133 downwards.
CCATGCAGCCTCACAATCTCACTGATGAATACTCTAGCTATGTCAAGTTCTTGATACGTCGTAGGCACAGGAATAAAGTGAGCACTCTTCGTCAGAGTGTCTACTACTACGAAAATCGAATGATGTCTCCTTGCCGTCAGTGGCAATCCAACAATAAAATCCATCGAAATAACCTCCCATTTTGATTCCGGAATAGCATGTGGTTGTAGCAATCCCGCTGGGTGTCTATGTTCAACCTTTACCTGCTGACATTCTAGACATCTGGCCACATAGTTAACTAAGTTCGCCTTCATTCCCTTCCAGAAGAATAAGGGTTTAAGGTTGGCCCTCATCTTCGTGACTCCCGGGTGAGCCATGTAAACTGCTCTATGAGCCTTACTCAGGATCAACATCCTCAACTCGTCATTTGGCGGTACGTAAATCTAACCTTTAAGCCTCAATAAACCATCGCCATCAAATGAAAATCCCTAAAATCATAGTACCATCATTGTGTTTTGTCTTATAAAACCCTCGACCTCTTTGTACCAGTCATCGTCACGCTGTAAAGTTAGAATCTTTTCACGTAGATTCGTCTAAAGAGGCAACACCGAAAAGATGCGTGGTCTCTGACTCAATGCATCCGCCACTCCGTTCATAGTCCATTTTATGTAAGTAATCTTGAAGTCGTACTCTCTAAGCAATTCTGACCAACGTCGTTGTCGCGCATTCAGGTCACTTTGCGTAAATATGTGTTGTAGTCCACAATGGTCAGTCTTTAGTTCAAATTTTCATCCAACAAGGTAGTGTCTCCAAACCTTCAAGGCATATACGATGGCTAACAAATCCAAATCGTGCGTAGCATAGTTCTCTTCATGGCTTCTCATTTTCCTCGAAATGTAAGCAATCACTCGTCCGTCTTGCATCAAGACTCCGCCTAAGCCTTCTTTGGATGCGTCAGTGCATACCAAGAAATCCGATTCCATGTCAGGGACCTTTAGTATCAGTGCAGTTGTCAAAAATTCCTTGAGCCTCCGAAATTCTCCCGCGCATGTCTCAGTCCATACAAACTTGTTGTTCTTCTTCTCAACTCCATGATCGGACTTGCTATCTTTGAAAATCCCTCGACGAACCATCGATAGTATCCTGCTAAACCCATGAAGCTACGCACTTCCAGGACATTCATCGGCGCAGGCCATTCCATAATAGCCTCGACCTTTGCTGGATCCATGGTGATGCCTTCACTGGAGATGACATGCCCTAAGTAGTGAATCTTTGATTGGTAAAAAGAGCATTTGGACAACTTTCCATACAATTTGTGCTCTCGTAAACACTATAGCACCAAGCGCAAGTGCTTGTCATTCTCCTCTATCGTACAAGAGTAAATCAAAATATCGTCAATGAACACTTGGATGAACTTGTCCAAGTACTTGCGGAACACCCCATTTATCAAACTCATAAATACCCCTAGGGTGTTTATCAGTCCAAACGGTAAAATAGTAAACTCGTAATGTCCAAACCTCGTTTTAAAGGCGGTCTTAGGGACATCATCCTCCTTGATCCATAACTGGTGATATCCTAATCGCAAATTTATCTTGGAGAACACCGTCGCACCCTTCATTTGATTGAAAAGATCATCAATTCTCGGCAATGGATATTGATTCTTGATCGTAGCCTTGTTCAGTTGACGGTAGTCAATGCAAAGCCTTCATGATCCGTCCTTCTTTTGTATGAAAATAACAGGTGCACCCCATGGTGACACACTAGGACGTATCAGTCCCAGGTCCAACAACTCCTTCAGTTTCATTTTCAACTCTTGTAACTTCGGGGTTGACATCTGATAAGGCGTTCTTGCTATCGGTTCAGTCCCTGGTTTTAGGTCTATGGTAAACTCCAACTCCCTCTCCGGTGGCATCCTAGGTAACTCCTCTGGAAATACATCTGCAAACTCTTTCACCACCGGAAGGTGTTCTATACCTTTCGCTACTCCCTTCTCATTTAACGCAAGGATCGCATAAAGCTTGCACCCCTTGCGCATGCTCTTCTGAAGTTGCAAGGAAGAAATGAACCTCAGGGAAACTTCCTGGTTTCGTCCTATAATCACACATCCTTGTCCCTCATCATCGACCAAGCTCAACCGTTTTGTCTTACAGTTTAGTATCGCCTCATGCGATTCCAACCAGTCCATACCAATCATGACATAATAAGATCCTAAGATCGTGACGTATAGGTTGGCCCTCGTGACAAACTCTCCCAGGTTAAGGACACAGCCCGTAACCTTTCCTCCAACCTTCTGTTTGGCTCCCGAAGCCATCTCCATGAAGCTAAACTCGTCTTGTTCGACTGCCTTTACCTTAATCCTTTTTAGCACTGCACCAGAAATGAAACTCTCGATAGCACCGGGATCTATCAAAATAATAAGGGTCTAGTCAGGGAAGGTACATGTCGTCTCGAGCACAGTTGACTGATGCTCTGCCTGGCGGTTATTCACCACTTCATGAATCCGATGGGCCTTTCCCATATCTCCCATGATAGTTGGTCCGACTGATCCAGACGCTTTGGTTCTCTCCACTGGGCAGTCGCGCTGGTAGTGTGGCTCCCCACACGTCCAACACCCCTTTTTCGGCCCAGTAGTCCTGGTACCCGAAGTAGAAGATGATGGCCCACCGGCCTAGAACCCTTGTCTGTTCTGCTAAATAGGCCTAAACTGTTACTGCTGTGGGCGACATTGCTGCTGATGTTGTGGTTCCCAATAAGGTGTTCGCTTCTGAGGCGTCGATTGCCAAGGTGTAGTGAAAGTGGATCCCCTCTGGAAGCCATGATATCCCGACGTATGTCTTGCTGGTGTCTGATGTTGTTGTGCTCCAGATGAAACCTGCCCTGCTGGTCTCGCTAGACTCCTGGTCTGACCCCCACTGATAAGCTCCTCCTCTGCTATTAGGGCCTTTTGGATGGCATCATGAAAGGTTTGGGGCATCAAAATCCTAACCTTTTCACGTAGGATGTCATTAAGGCCAAACAAGAACTTGTTGACCTTAAGTTTCTCAGTGTTAAGGTGCGGAGCATACCGGAGAAGCTCCATAAAACGGGCCCCGTACTCGGGCATCGTACGACCTCCCTATCGTAAGGAGTTGATCTCATTGAGTTGACACTCAATGAATTTCTATGAAAGGTACCTCTCTCAGAACCATTCCTCGAACAGTTCCCATGACACGTCTTCGACGGCCATGTTCAGCTGCGGTAGGAGCGTCTTCCACCATAGAAGAGCACTCCCCTTTAGTTGAAAGACCACCATGCGGACCTTCATGTTGGAGGTATAATCGCGAAGTGTGACTCACATCACCATGTTCTCCAACCATGCCTCGACGACTGTGCCATCCGGGGCACCAAAGAAATCAGGAAATTTGACCTTCTCGAGTTCACGGTGAATTCTACCAGTACTAACCGGAGTGTGCGGTGGAACCTCAGTGGGTGTCGGCGCCCTGGCCTCATCTCTGTCCAAATGGTTGATAAGTGCCTCAGACATGCGCTGAAAATATCTCATCATTTCGACTACATCGCCAACTTCTATCTTCTCCTGTCTGAGAACCTGCTCGTCTCCCTGGGGGTTAGACCCATCATGCGTGGATGCTACTAGAGGCGTCGCGCCTCCTCCCCTAGCACCCCGTCGTCTGCCTCCGTGGTGTCCTCTCACCATGATTACCTGCACGTACACAAGTCAACTCGATCAACAACAGTATAATCAATCATTTCACCGAAAACCGTAGCGATCCCAAGTCATGGGTTGAACCCGCTCTGATACCATATGTAACAAACCTCCCATTCTTCACGAAAAAAACCTCACATAACAAGTGCAAAATTGTTTTTGTGTGTGCGTGTGTGTGCATGTGTGTGCAAGAGTAATAAATACATTTGACTCTATGTCGCCACATGACGACGAACATGACACATGCATTTGCGACCACAACATAACGACCTAAGACACACATCAAAGGTTTACATCACCAAGTATAACCATTACTTAATAATAAACATCAACACCCTCAACGGGCAACGCAAGATGAAACAACTTCATCAATGTCCCAGAACAATATTGCTTAAGAAAGAATTTGAAAGGTGAAGGAGTGAACCTATTATTAAAACAATTTCTTTTTATCCAACTCTATTAAAACAATACCTCCTACAAAATTCTATCATTCAACCGAATAAGCGTATCGTTTCCTGTTCGCCTACTTCAAGTGTCGACCGCGTGCTCCATGCAACTCCCGCTTGTCAACTGTCGAGACTACACCAGTACCTACCAGCCAATGCTAGGGGTACTCTTCTTCCCCCTTAGCCCCCCGAGACGCAAAGGGGCCATACACACTATCCAGAGGTTTCGTCTAGCTCCCAGCTCGCCTCACAAGGCTGAGCTACCACTCCTCTTCGAGTTGGCTTTCCCAACTCCCCACAAGTAATCAGTCAAGTTGATATTTCTATAGCGTAACGTTACACAAACAGAATATGATCCTTTCTCCTTCTCCTTCTTTCATTATATAAAATTTCCCACCTCCTCTCTTTCCTAAATCTCATTTAATTAAAGTTTTTAAAATAATTTCCTAAAAATTATTCTCCGTACAAGTGTCCCTCATCCCCTACATTCCTCCATTAATTAATTTCTTTAATTAAGTAAATATCTTTATTTCTCTCACTCACCTAGAGTTACTCCTAGAATCACTCCTAAGTGTCCCTAGATTCTCTTACAGGTTTTAAAGGCTTTCCCTATTATGAAATTGCTAATTCAGTTTAAAATTAGAAAGCTCTTAAATGTGGATCCCTTACTAAGTTGACTTCCCGCTTTTTCCCTTAAGTTCCCCTTTTTCCTTTTTATGTTACCTCCTTTCCCTAGTTTCCTATTTTTTTTATTTTCCCTCTTTCCCCTTTTACTTAGAACTCAAAAAGACAGGTGTGGAATATAACCCCTTTTCCCTTTTTATCATTAATTTAGTATCTTTTAAATTATCAAATGATAAAATAATTAATTCCCTCTTTACTTTTTGTATCCACATATTTTATTTCTTATTATTAATTTAAGTACTTACTTTCTTCATGTTACAAAATTTTATGAAGTCCATAATTATTACTTAAGTGGTTTTTATTTTAAACTTTATT